>KZ538116.1:0-13443 GCA_000934665.2 Catajapyx aquilonaris
TAGGTGGATGAAAGACTATGAACATTAAGGTTGATTGAAAGATGCCACCTGTAGTATGTATCCAGACTTTGTTTTTGTTGTTTTTGAAAAGAAAAAAACATGTTGTAGTACAGAGCCGCCTGGCGGGAAAGATTGTGCATCACCAGGGAGAAACCAATCCAGATCATACCATAGACCTCCTCGCTCCTCCTGATCAAACACTACAACACTCCCATGTGCGTTTTTGTACGTATTTCCAAATAAGATGGATCATTAAATGCAGCACTACAACACAGGCAGGGCCTTACGATGGGATATCAATGCATTTTCAGTCTCCCTAAGTCGAAGTTCATGTTGCCGAGTAAGGAAAATTTTCTCATTTCCCAGCCGAAGGGTCGAGAGTAGGTCACATGTATACAGAAAGGCTCCATTTCCTGATCTCTGTGTAGCAGACGTACCGAAAGAAGTGTTTGACTCGATTGTGACAATTATGGAATCCTTGAATCTAAAAGTAAGCAAATGTCCATAACGGAGATTTTTTGCAACAAAACAACGAGGAATATAGTAAATGTGATAGTGACAGTTATTTTAATGTTTTGAACACCTTTCGTCGCTGGATATGAAGGTATGCTTCGTTATAAAGTTCTGTGCCTTAAAAAATTCCAAACTTCTCTAACTCGAATCTTCTATAACTCGAAGTTTTTTCCCGCCCTGTCCCATGGAGATTCGACTTATAGAAGTTTTACTGTATTTTACATTGTGACCAACCAAGCTCATCATTTTCTTCGGCTTATAGAGAAGTTCGACTTATAGAAGTTTTACTGTATACTTGCCTAATCATTATACTTCAAAGAGATTTATGGTAATTATGGGAAAAAAATTTGAATCAATTTTATAGGGTTTATGGCCTAATTCAATTTCTACCACTTGGGCAACAATATAGCTTTGTAACGAATTTGCTCCAAGATCCTTCTGCATCTACAACAATCCGCGCGTGCTGGAAGGGTGCTCCGTCTGTGTGTTAGCTACACCCTCCCCCCCATTCTCACCTAACCCAGTGCAATATCCGCGTAGTAAAAGCAGGAATAAAAGGGGTGGTGGTGTTGGTGGTGGGGAGAGGTCAGAGAGGCAGGAGATACAGAAAGAGGCAGCATCCGCAGCATCCTCCCCCCCCCCCCTCAAATGACCTCCTCCTCTCTCCTCCCTCAACTCTTCCAACCATTAGACTCCCCAAGACTATGGCTCTGCAGCACTCTCTCCCTTCTCCTCCATACCATTTCATTCTCTCTCTCTCTCTGTACCAAACCCCCCCTTCCCACAGCAGGCCCCCCCAACCCTCCCCATGGGAAACTACAACGGAGCAGGCCCCTCTCGGTTTATTGCTGCTTTCCTGTGGCTTTGGCTCTGGCGTGTAGTCATGGCAACGGAAAGCCAGGCCCTCGTATTGGTTCGCNCCCACCCACCCAACCCTCTACATCCACCCACACCCACCCACCCTTCTCTCTCTCTCTTTAAAATATAGTATATCCCGCACATCCAACCCGCACCCTCTTCCTTCTTCGTTTTATTTTAATTTTATTTTCATCCAACCTATATACAACCCACCCACGCCCCCTTGCTCTCTCTCTCCACTTGGAAGGAGATTCATCCCTATATACGTAGTAGACCGCATACAGGCCAAAAGACGAGACATCCTTGCAGGTCTTGGGTTCCGGTCGGGAAGCCATGAAAACCCTCCCCACCCACCTCAACCCAAGTCTCCATTTTGGGCGAACGGTTCTATACAAGTATACTGTACAGCTTCCTATATTATGTTGGTAGGATAGTGTTTCGGAGAGAAGACTAATTAGGAGCGAAAAATAATTCGGTAAATTATTATCGACAAAAAAAAATTACAGTTGTATGGTCTTGCGAAAGATTTGTCTCACGACCCTAACAATTTTATAAACAAACAAATAAGTAGCCCTTAAATATTTAGGGTCGCGAAATAAATCTTTGGATTCAAAAATGGTTCTAAAATTATTAATGAATAAATACTTCGATCGAAAGTGCGTTACCATTAATTGAAGGGATAAAACCCACTCTGTGTCAAAGAATATTCGTCCCACAAGCTTTCTGATAGAGAAATATATTGTAATTACATATATGCCAAATAAATTCTTGAAAAAAAAATCACAGAAAGTTTCAAATGTCAAAATAATACTGTATATTATAGACATCATTCGAGTGTGACGCAGCCCATCATTTACGTAAAATATTTTAATGGCATTGGCGCAAGTGAAATATATTTTCTATTTTAAAAATAATAATATTGCTTTTCAGAAATGTTCCTCATTTTATATGACTGCTATTTCTCCTATATTATTCAATGTCACAATTACTTATAACAGTTTTACTCGTAGCCCAGGTGTTTATAATAATTAGCGCATTGCAGCATAAACCAGTCACTTGCTTAAATAATTTTGTAATGCCCTTTTTAATAAATAGCACACCAAGAAATCCAACATTTCACATCATTATCCACACTGCAGATGTATCCATTTTCTTATCATAATCTACAAATTTATTACACATTCTTCAGTGGTCACTCTAATAGCTGTTAGCTACTTGAAACATTTACTCCAATGAATGAGTAGGTTAGGTCATTGTTTCCCCGAAATATTCTTATTCTGGAGCATGACGACGCCTGCTCGGAGCCAACCGGTAGGCAGGGAAGGCGGAAATACAGCCTACATTTCAGGATGAATCTAATCGCGGGTCCAGGTTGAGTGCCTTTTCCGCTCGTAAATTCGAGAGTTTGCCTGGAGGTGTTGACCCCAGCAAGTCGGGCTCGGATTCATGCCCGGATCGTAAAGTTATGCAGTCAATAGCAATGTGCCCGAGCTGGCCAATCGCAAACTCTGGGGTATAACACCCAAGATTTCCGCCGAAGACCTCTCCCCCCCACATCCATATTTCCTTAGCAATAAAAATCTCGTTTATTAACAGGCCTGCGGCACAAAAGAAATTATTCGCCGCTTGTCGTACAGTACACACACGTGCTGCAAATCGGACAACAACAAACGCACCTGATATGACCTCCTGATTTTAATTGCTTCTTGCTAGAAAATTCGGCAAACTCATTTAGCTTCAGAATCAAAAGTAAAGCCTGCAAACTTCCCGTTGACAAATATGTAATGGGTTCCTAGCCTACATTTTGAAACATGTAAAAAATCGTCCTTATTTTTTAAATGTGTTTTTTTGTTTGAAGAAATATGAATAAGAAAACAGTTACTAATGCGGTACGTATTAGTTTTCCAGCTGTTATTGACCAAAATTCAGATTAATTATACGGTATTGTACTGCCCTCTTGTACGTCACGCGCCATAAACACTAGTGGTGCAGAGGCAGGAACGCACCCGGGCTGCTTTGGTCCTTTGTTTGTTTGCAAGCCTAACAATGTCATCGAACTGCCCGTCAGTAAATAATAGAGGCTCTGAATACGCGAATCGAAAGACCGCCAGTAAAGCAGGTGCACGGGTCTGCTGACGTCACCCGCAATATGCAGGAGTCGGAATGCGCCCCTATAGATCACGCCCCCATTTTTCCCGCCAAAAGTGACTTTCAAATGCGCGATAATTTATCGAGTAATGACATGTTGGTAATGAAAAGTGGTGGAAGAGGTATATGTGGTTGAGCTATTCGTGAACTTTCCCAAATCCCAGACCAAAGGCTAGGACCCCATTGTCAGGATCAGTCTGCGACACGTGTAAAGGGAACTCAAACCACTTCCACTGAATAAAAAGAAGAAGACAACTTGAATCTATTAGCAGGAGTTCCCCCCCTAACTCCTCTATGGCTTCCGAAGGATCAAAAGTTATCCTGTCTGCCTGCTGTCTTGGTGAGAAACGACATTTCAAGGGCTGACAGTCGACACCATCTGAATCTATTGAGGGGGCGACGGTAGAGCATAAGCCCTCACTGAATACCAACTGAAACTCAGGGGGGAAAGTGCGCCATTTCGAGCTATAAAAAAATGCCTGTCAAATGCAACAAGTTTGGTTCAATTAGTATATACTCACGCACTTTTGTCCCAATTTCAGATGCAGTGAAATGCGAGAAGCCGTACGAAATCTGCGAGGGCTGCGGACAGAAGATACACGACCGGTACCTGATGCGAGTGGCAGATACCAGTTGGCATGAAGAATGTCTCACCTGCTGCGTCTGTCGGGTGCAACTCACGCACTCTTGTTACTGCAGAAACAGCAAGCTCTACTGCAAGCTAGACTATGACAGGTAAAGACGAGTTGGAAGTGTGGTAGCTGCTGTATCCTGCTCCTCTGATGACACTTTTCGTTCTTTGCGACAGGATTTTCGGAGCCAAGTGCTCGAGGTGTGGTGAGAGGCTCCTTCCTCACGAGCTGGTCATGAGGGCACAGAGCCTGATATTTCACCTGCAGTGCTTCGTGTGTGTGGTTTGCTGCCACCAGCTGCAGAAAGGCGACCAGTTCGTTCTCAGGGGTACGCAGCTTTTCTGCAGGGCGGACTATGAGAAGGAAGTCTACATGCTGCAGCAGGCCAGTCCAAGAAGTAAGTCTTTTGCCTCTCTCAAAATATTCTTGGAGAAAAACCCTGTCCACACTCCCAAATACCCAGTCCATCATCCTGATCTCTGGTAATATACAATCTGCTGCGATCCAGGTGAAGATGGTCATTTGCATTGCCCCCACGTTTTGGACCCTTTCCCAGCGGACGAGTTGATACCGGACGAGAACAGCAGGCCCAGGGACGGACGGAGGGGTCCAAAGAGGCCCAGGACCATCCTCACCTCGGCCCAGAGGCGACAGTTCAAAGCTTCCTTCGAGATCAGCCCCAAGCCATGCCGGAAGGTCAGTTATTCACACTGCATCATGCTGTAATACAAGAGTCCAATGCATTCATTCTGGTATGATGTAACCCAAAAACCCACACAGTTGATTCCGATTTATTCTTACCATATACTAACAGACGCCTCTATTTTTTCCTTGCAGGTGCGGGAGGCACTAGCGAAGGAGACTGGATTGAGCGTACGGGTGGTCCAGGTGTGGTTTCAGAACCAGCGTGCCAAGATGAAGAAGCTTCAGAGGAAGGCCAAGCAGGAAGCAGAGCAGCAGAAGGGTGGCAGTGGGGTGAGTGGTAGCGGAGGTGCTGGTGGGGCAGGGAGCGGAGGAGGCGGAGGAGGAACCAGCGGAGAGGACTCCAAGGAAGCCAAGGAAGACACCAAGCCAAAGACGGAGCCTCCAGATGGGGAGCAGAGTGAGTCCTGCTCCATCGCAGCAATGATGCGACAAAGCCAACATTTCCACTCATACGCATTGTCGACCATTGCAGATCACTACCTAGGGATGGGCCAGCTGGTAGGGGATCAGTCGGACGCTCCGTTCACTCCTTCAGGCAGCCAGCCTCTCAATCCCAACATGCCCTACTCCCCAGATGGTAATGTATCTAAAACATAAGATTTTACACAATGTAGGGCTGGTTGCGTGCAAACATTTTAATTATTGTTTTAATCAGGTGATGCCTATCCAGCCCATTCCGGTGAGAGCTTCTGCAGCTCCGAATTGTCGCTGGACGGAAGCACCAACTTTGAGCAGCTAGAAGACGGAGCCTCAGAGACAATGTCACTGCACAACCTGGACCAGGGGAGTCAACCAGCCGACCTTATACCTGGCGCATTCAGTCAAGTCAACCCCATCGATAAGCTCTACTTGATGCAGAACTCCTACTTCAACACTGAGCAGTGAACCAGTGCAGTGTCTATTTATTTTCCCATTAAAAACTGATTGTTACTTTTCCTCTACACTCTTCTGGTTCGAATGCGTCCAATACTGTTGTCCATTTGCTTCAGCCATGTTGATAAGGGACTGTTAATGCCTGTAATATACCACATCATCCTCCCAAACGTAAGTTGACAAAACTCATACAACAAGAATGAACTCCTGAACAAGTTTCTTTGATATAAATTACAAGACAAAATTATTACAAACATGCCCATTCCTTTCAGTCGAATACACTTTCTTGTAATTGTACAGTATAACCGCCTCCAAAATAACATAAAAGTTTATAAATGTAATATCACTACAGACTGAGTTCACTTGCTATCGCGCACTAGGTGGCAAAATTGTTGATAGGAACACATTGCA
Source organism: Catajapyx aquilonaris (assembly GCA_000934665.2). Lineage (NCBI taxonomy): Eukaryota > Metazoa > Arthropoda > Diplura > Dicellurata > Japygidae > Catajapyx > Catajapyx aquilonaris. The sequence continues at coordinate 6,141 of KZ538116.1, forward strand.
TGAATTCCACTCACAGATGATTGCCCTTCATCAACATGGATCAAGTGAATGTTGGCAGACTGTATTTTGGTGTAAACTAGGAAGGCGATTTCAAAGGGGAGGAAAAAAAGCAGCATTTCTGTTACGACTAGTCAACTCCGGCTCCTATTGAGTCTCTCCTAGTTTTCTACCATTTAAAAACATGAAAAGTGTTACAGTGTCGTGAAATATGGTGTGTCTAGTTTTAAAAACTCTTAGCTTAAAAGAGTCTTTTTAGCTCATCGTAGCCAACGGAGAGCACAAAAACTATCTTACATGAACTTGGCAACAGTGTGGTGTGTGACCCCCGAAGGATGCATCTAGTCATGAACTAATGGGCCACTCTACTTTGCGTGTGCAGCTTTTGTTGGTTGCTTCTGGTCTCCCAAACACTGTCCACATATTGTACTTACAAGGTATTAGTGATGTGAACATTTCTTTCCCCCCCATCACCCCGTAAAAAAAAGTAAATATGTCCACAGATCACATCTGCACTCATTCCTGCAAAAACCCAATGACAGAAAGCCCTAGGGATAAAAAAGATAAAAATTCTTCCGGACAGAGGTGCAAAAGAATACCTGAACTGTTTCTAGATGTTAGATCATTATTGCACATATGAGGTGTACACAGTGTCCATTGATAACTGATACCAGGACAATTCTACCACAAAAACTGTCACTTGGGTAGCACAATTTTTTGAAGATAAAATAAAAGCATAGAATGAGGCCTCTTATCTGCCCAATGTGTAAGGATGTTTTTTTCCTCGCATGCATTGTATTGTACATAACTTTAATTTTCAATCGGCACCTTCAACGAATGAGTTGTACAATACTTACTTCAACCGCAGCAAGAACTTCTCTCTTGCTCCTCCTCACAGGTCTCGTACGACAATCATTGGTCATTCTTGCATGCAGAATTCAGCAAGTACATGTACGTGTATGCAAACATTTTCCTTTCACCCATAATATTCTACATTTAGAGCTTCAATGCTGACTTCCCTTTTGCAGGGGAAAACATTCCATCCAAATAAAATTTTCTCACTCTTTTGAAGGCGAACCTCCTTAGGTCATTCTCTCTGACCCCACAGGTCATGGTTCCACTCAACCTGCTTATTACAACCTTACCCGAGGTTGCCACGAGGTCGTTTCCATAACTCGAAGGAGCCCTGGTAGGCCTCATGACGCCCTCCACATCAACTGATAGCAATATGCAGTTAGCAGGGCCCCAAATTTCAAAGACGCATTTTACAAAAACGGTTTAATGTCCATATACTTACAAGGATAGAAAATGAAAACAAAAAATGAAAACAAAAGTTCAGGTGATTTTGTGTTCACTGCTTGTATTGAGCGGCTTCCTTGCGAGCTGCATCCTGAAGGAGCTGGATGTCAACCTCATCTGCCGGGAGCTGAACATAGCGGACAACAGACCCACGGATGAAGCAGTTCTTCACCGACAGCTGGAAAACAAGTACGTGAATGCCCCACACGCTCTGAACTGGTTTAAAATATGCGCACACTCGCTGTCTACTGAAATGCAGGCACTCACCATGTGCGGATACTTATCTGGATCCGTCACATTGATGTCAGTCAGCTTAATGTTCAGGTACTGGTCCACCGAGTGAAGGGTTCCGCATATACTGCAATGACAAAATGGACATTACCACTTAAGCCTCTTGCTTCCACGAAGCTTATTCAGATGGTTAGTACAATACCTGAGATCATTCTTGAGCTCCACGACCACGTCCTTCCCAACCAGGGACTTGAAGAAGGAGTAGAACAGCTGGAAACACACAAGAGAATTAGGAAACAACTCAATTATTGGTGGGACAAACTGATGGGCCGGGTTCGGTTCCAGGTGCAGATATATCGTGGGCCGGGTTCGGTTCCAGGTCCAGATATATCGTGGGCCGGGTTCGGTTCCAGGTCCAGCGTCCCCCTGTGCTGAGTTATCCAGCGTGCAACTTGTGCGACCCTGCAACGTACCATACTTCCTGCAAAAGGAGGAGCGTCTCAGCAGGCAATACCGGTACCGGCGCGTGCACTACACAAGAGAGGACAAGAGGCGTCGCGACGTCAATGGCGACGTCTCACTCACACCGGCCGTAAACACGGCCACTAGAGACATCTAGCGGAAGGCGGCCATCTACGTCATGGCCAGCGATATCTAGCAACAGTTTCGAAAGATTGCCAACAGATGGCGCATGAAGCGGTGGCGCCAAACAGTTTGAATACAACTGTTGCCATCAAATTAATTATAATTACCTGGAATTTCATGGCATAATAATTAGTGCGTAGGCCTCTTTGGTATCTGAATTCATGGATGCAATTTTTAAGACTAATTTCATACGCATTTTCGAAGCTTTGTTTTGTATGTCGTTGCTTATCTTTCAACTTCTTCTGAAAAGGCGGTGTTTGGCCAACATTTCAATTCACAGAGTTGCAGTACACGGGTCGAAGGTCACGGGGTCACACCAGCAGGGGCCCTTGACCACGCTTTTATGCTCTTGATTGGACTTTGATGTAGTACCGGTATTCGCGGTATAATAAGGAGTCATGTGGCGCAGAATAATATTGTCAGGTAACGTTTCATTTCAGGAAATCTAATGGCAATTAACTTTAGTGGAACTACGAATATAATTACAGGCTTTGGACGTCTGAAAATTACGCAACTTTAGACATTGTTTTGTGCTACTTTGACCTACGATTCGACCTTTATCAATAGCCTTTATGTGAACTCATATCAGTGTTATTCAGTTGGGTGACATTCCTATCGCTTTTTACTAGAGTTGTTGTCGCATTACTACCGGGTGTGTAAAATGTTTCTGACCCCCTGCCGATGTTTACAAAACATATTAAATCTGAACACATCCAAATATTCACATAATATGATTCAGGGCTGTCCTGTAGACGCGCCCAAACATGCTCCACAGGATTAAAGTCAGGGGAGTTCCCTGGCCAATCTTTCCAGACTGCAGGGATTATTATTTTTCTCAATTGATGCCATTGACCCCTTAGTGTGTGGCATTTGGCTCCATCTTGCATAAGAGTAGCCAAATTTGGTTTAGGGAACATGCTTATGGTTTTTCCTGCTGCACTGTAGAGGGGAAGGATCTTCTCCCTGTAGTATATTGACCATCCACATTTCTCTCCTACTCAACAAAATGAAGCTCAGACTTGCCATATCTCGATATTCCATCGGCAACGCTAATTTTGACAGAAAATTTAGGGCACTGTATTGGTTTGATCTTATCAGGATTATCTGTCCTGATTCTGGAATTTTGTCGACACAACTTTCAAGGAGCAAATATGTCTCAAAGAAAAGTAATTCTTCAAAATTTCATATGCAAGTAAGTTCCTCACTCAAGAGTAGCATGAACATCACATACACCTTGGAATGCAGTAATACCTCGCTTATAGAGGAACAAGTCCTAAATCATGGTGTCCGACAAGGCAAAGAAATCTGCAGCCTTCCTGTGCCTAACCAGGAAATTATCAGAAATGAGTCTATCCTGGTGGTGGGAGAAGTGTCAAACAGTATATAGAGAAGAGTATACGCTTCAGACACACCACCTGCACGCCATTAATTATAGCAGCTCTTGATTATAGTTAATAGTAAGTTCATAATAAGTGACTTTTTCACATATGTGCCAAGTGGCTGTGGGGGTCAGAAACTTTTTACACACCCTGTAGGCTATATAGTCAAAATTATTTTATCCGGCTAGTAATAATTGCATCAAGTTCGTTGCTAATGGATGATGCAATCCAGCAGGTTCTATTGCATGGTATATAACACTTTCTTAAGCAATACCAAAGAGTAGCACCAATCTAAATCTTACGTAACATAAACCATGCAGAGTTTGGAACTTGGCTTTCGCGTAATCCGATATACTATAATTATATGCGTACGCTAGTGCTTATATTATCAACATTGGCATGTTGCCACTTAGTGAGAGGTTAGACGATGGCCATCATGGATTAAACATCGGACGTTATAAGGACACAGTTTTCACGTGCATAAAAGGGGGGAAGAACTACTACTCTTCGTCCACAACAGTCCATCGTCAGTGTCGTGTGCAAAGATGATCACGTGTTACTTTGAATATAAAAATGACCAGTACCCACTGACTATAAGCTAGAGCAACATGGTATTCTCAGGATTGACAGACGAGCAGAAAGAAAAGGTAAAGTAACCCTCTTTAATTTTTGAAATTGAGCTATAATCAGTGATTAACACATTTCCAACAGTATGACCGAGATGGATACCTGGTGGTTGAAGACTTCTTAAGTGAAGATGACGTGAACGATGTCAGATCTGCCTTCTTCAGATTGGTGGACAAAGACACGCGTCACAACAAATGCATCTTTTCCACTGACTCTGTTTCAGCGCAGGTATAGGTATAATTATGGCTGAAATATTCATATCCACAGTTTAGAAGGATTCAAAATCCAAGGTTCGAGATGTGGAGTGATAGCCTCGAAATGCGGGTATATACATAGGCCTACAGAGGTGCTTTTCTTACTTTCAGCATCGGGACAAGTACTATGGCGACAGTTCGGATCAGATACATTACTTTTATGAACCGGGAGCATTTGACTCTAATGGACAACTGTTAGTCCCGAAGGATGTGTCCATAAACAGACTGGCTCATGGCCTGCACGTCCACGACCCGGTGTTCAAAAAGTATGCCTTCAACGATCGGGTCAAGTCGTGCGTCAGAGACCTCGGAATGGTCAAACCAGTGGTCACTCAAAGCATGTATATCTGCAAGAACGCGGGAGTCGGAGGAGCAGGTATGTATGCAAAAGTTGTCCTGATGTGTACAGGGTGGTGCAATGAGCGCGTATTCCTTACATACAGCCGCTGCACATCAGGACGCGACTTATTTGTACATGGAGCCCTTGAAGCTGGTTGGCATGTGGTACGCCCTGGAGGATGTGACCCTGGACAACGGCTGCCTCTGGTTCGTACCTGGGTCACACCGTGGTCAGCTGGCCAACAGGTACGTACGGAACCAGGATCCAAACGGTACCCCGGCCTACGTGTTCAAGAAAGTCAGCGACGTCTGTTACGACGACTCTGACTTCGTGCCTGCCACAGTCAAGAAAGGTGAGGAAAAAAAGGGCCAGTATCAGCAGACATGACACAACCAAGATGAAGCGTCTCATGATGAAGCGCTTCATGTTCCGTCTCATTGCAGGGTCTTGCGTGTTCATACACGGTATGGTGATGCACAAGAGTGACAAGAACACTTCCAACAAATCCAGACATGCATACACTTTCCATATCATCGACACCGACGGTACACGTTGGGCACATGACAACTGGTTGCAACCAAGTCCTCCGGACTACCAGTTTCCTTCACTCTACAACAGTGTATAACAACAAGCAAAGGAGAGTTAAGGCTACTGGATAATATAAAAGTCGACAAAATTGATCAATTTCGTTGACTTGAGGCTGCAGCAAAAAAAAGGAGAAGAGATCCGCAAATTGCAATATGACAACGACACTCACAGTAATGCTACGTAATTTGCCTGTTATTGCTTGGGACTTGAAATAAACTGTGGAAAAATAACACAGAGGCAGTCTACCCATTCCTATCTGTAAAGTTGTCTCATAAGATTCAGTCAGACTTATAGGGTGAACAACAGGGTGTAACAGAAAATTACTTTATGTCGAGGTGTCATTGAATCGCAAATTGGAAAAAGGGGATAAGTCACAGTAATGAACCAAACTTTTCAGGACGCACGAAAAACTAATAAGTTACATAGAGTAAAGCTTATATAATATTGATATTGACATTTTCATAGGCTGCAATCAATGTGGAACGTGCAGAAAGTTGTTGCTGCAACTTTTCTTCAAACGTTTGCCAGACACACTGTAGCGTCCAAAGTCAAAAGGCAGTATCTGCACTTCTTCGTGTTCCGAGAAAAAGGCACTTGAAGTTCAACATCATTTTTTTCGCATACAGTAAGAGCTACCAAAATGAAAATAAGATGGCACATGTATGTTTTAGCGCCTAATTCAACGGAAGACATATTTCAAAGGTGACATAACTCCTTCAGACAATTTTGTAAATACTGCCTTTTGCCAGAGGTACACGTGCACACTATCCAATGTCAGAAGCTGCATGTACTGTACCAAATACTGCCTTATGCCACGCTTTGAAGTGGAAGTCTTGAAGAATATCTGTCACAGGGAAGACACTAATATTCCGTCAAAAAACATGCATACAATATTATACAACATAGTTACTTAGCATACTTTATTCCTCCGTTTACCCTACAAGACTTATATCCCTGTGCTTTTCAATACATATATTTAATCATGCAGAAAATCACACAAATCTCGACTCAAATCATTCTCGGGCATTGCATTCCAGAAATCTCGTCGGTTTTCCGGCATTTTTGAAAGTAGTTTCTGGACCAAGCGCCGCTTCTTCTCTGGAGGGATTCCTCGAGGGATCGGCCCTTGCTTGCTCTCCCGGGGCAATATGACTTTTGCTGTTTTCTTCACAACCGCTGCTTTTGGCAGAACAATGTAATCGTTGTCGAACTCACACTTGTAAGCAAATCCCCCAGAATAACGTGTAAACTTTACAGCACAAACTGTATTCAGCAGTGGCAGACATTCATCGTGTGCCCTTCGAACGCGATGAATGACATCGTAACTGTAAATGTCTCTCTCAGTCAACAGGACCGGTATAATCCCTTTAGCTGCTTGCTGACAGGCAGTCACAAAATCTCGAAAGTCATAGACATTCCGCATTTTTCAGACTGACTTCTCGATGCATCCATGTATACCATCGGCTGCCTGAATACCGGACGTTGATTGGCTGCTTGCATATACTGCCCTTTGCCTTGGGGCACGAATGATTTTTCTGCTAATACTGCCTTTTGCCATCTCCAAATTGGCTGAGCGGATCGTCTTACGCCCATGGCAGTAGGCTTCATATGTGCAGTTTCACAGGCGCATTCAGGTGCGAACAAAAACTAGAATATGATGAAAAATGCAGATACTGCCTTTGGCCTTGGGACGCTACCACTCATTGAGCCATGTGAGCGTTGATTGCATAATAGACAATTAAGTACCCGAAACTGCCCTACATATGTAACGTACATTATTAGACTTTTAGACATTTTCGAGAGAGAAAAAGTCGTAGAACGGCTCTGTCTGTCTGTCTGTGAACAGGCATCCGACAGACAGACAGAGCCGTGCTAGAAGACCTTTTTTCGATTTTCGGGTTCCAGGTTCACTCTATCAGCCCCTTACCCCTGCCTGACCCCCC
>KZ538116.1:13453-99739 GCA_000934665.2 Catajapyx aquilonaris
CCCTGACCTCCCAGTCCCCCCACCACCCCCTCCCACAGATCACCCTTTCTCACTTCCCTCCTCCTACCCCATGATACCTGATACCTGTCCACAGACGGACAGAGCCGTGCTGTAAGACTTTCCGATGGATGGAAAAAAATGTCTAAAACTACTAGGATCGATTTTTAAAGGGGAAAGGGGCGGTCAGATCAGTGTCTTTGACACCATTTAATATATTGGTCAGTTCCCTGGCGAATATCATAATTTGGTTAATGAAAAGAAGCATGACAGTATCAGAAAATGTCAGTGCCCGAGAGATTGTAAAAGCACTTATCGATGTATTCATTGAGTATTATATCATTTAGGTGAATATATTCAGAAGCATTCCAAAAGTGGAAGGACACCACATATAATATTTTGATGTAATGACTAGTCGATTGTCCGCATACAAACGTCAAGTGCAGTTCTAATCTGTAGGCTACATCTAGATACCCAATCTTGTCAGTGTGGAATTATTCTTAAAAAAGAAACAAGCAATTAGAGTTGTTCAGATAGAGAAGGACAATGGACCCAACTGGTTTGACGGACGAGCAAAAGGCGAAGGTAGGCCTACACTACAGCTGAGAGCTGACTGTAAATTTCAATAATATTTATTGTTGTAATCAGTACACATGCACTTAATCTCTATTACTTAATCTCTATTACTAGAAAAGGCAAAGGCAAAGGTTTGTTTGTCCAGGTTTGGCCTGTTTCCATGAATCTTGCATTAATATGATTATTGGTACAAAAACATCGAAAGGAAGTTCATTTATCGACTAGTGCACGTGCTCAAACATACTCGTATGCTATACCATTTGCATAATTTATATTCAATAGATTATAGACATTCGATGCTGGACCTTCATGTTCTGTAATAATTGCACATACATTATAACTGCAATCTATTCAATTAAAAAGTGTAACATACTCGTTTAAAATCCTGCGGCGAAAGGTAACATGTCAGACCGAATGTCAGACCTTCATTTTCATGACAGTACGAATCAGATGGCTATTTGGTGGTCGAATCATTCCTGACCGCGACCGAAGTCGAAGAGATGAAATCGGCCTACCTGGACCTGGTCCATCGACACGACCCAAGGGACACCAAGGCCTTATTTTCCACGGCCCACGCCTCTGAACAGGTATGACCACAACGCACATTACATCTCATTGAACTGTAGTACTGTTATGTGTACACTACACACCACCACCACCACCATAGAACCGGGACAATTACTATGCAGAGAGTGTGGACAAGATCCACTACTTCTACGAGCCAGAAGCCTTCGACTCCAGTGGAAATCTGGTGGTTCCAAAGGCAGAGTCCGTCAGCAGAATAGCCCACGGCCTGCACTGGAGGGACCCGACCTTCCGTCGACACACCTTCAGCCAGAAGGTCAAATCCTACGTAAGGTCACTCGGGATGGTCAAGCCAGTGGTCACGCAGGGAATGTACATTTGCAAGAGCCCACGCATCGGAGGTGAAGGTACGTATGCAAATCACAAGAAGGAAAAAACAGCTGTAATTACATAATTAATTCATTGTTAATTATTTATTAATAATCCCCTGCAGCGAAGCAGCATCAAGACGCGACTTATTTGTACATGGAGCCAATGAAGCTGGTTGGATTGTGGTTCGCCTTGGATGATGTCACCATGGACAACGGTTGCCTCTGGTTCGTACCTGGGTCACACAAGGACGATGACCTCTCGGCCAGGTTCATCCGAAACCCAGACTCACAAGCAACATCCATGTTTCTCCACAAGAAACTGAGCAAGGTCCATTACGAGGACTCCGACTTTGTTCCAGCAACTGCCAAAAAAGGTGAGTACTTAGCAGGAGTGTTAGCAGGAGTTAATGAACATGATCGTGTTGCAGGGTCTTGCGTGTTCATACACGGTATGGTGATGCACAAGAGCGCCAAGAACACTTCCAGCAAATCCAGACACGCATACACCTTCCACATCATCGATACCGACGGTACACGTTGGGCACCTGACAACTGGTTGCAACCAACATCCACATACCAGTTCCCATCACTCTACAACAACAATGTATAGAAAGTGCTCCCAAACAGAAGCCAATAAAAGCATTACATAACATGCAGTTTTTGATTAGTTAATCAGGCAGCTGTATCCTGCGAGTCAGACGACCCTTTTCTCTGGGGTGAAAGAAGGGTTGCCTATCATGCAGGCTAAATCATATTCTAGACAGCAGCAACAGATGTCTCTTGGAATCTACCAATCAGGCGACAGAGAGATAATAAGTGGCCTTGACTAATGAAGCAATGGACACTTCTAGGCCTTCAAGTGTTTGTAGGCTGACTGGTCACCTGGTTGAGGACACTGCACCAAAAGTCATGTCATAGCCTTTATTATCTGTGACCATGTAAGATAAGAAAAGCTGTCACTCTTGTACTGTAAGCAGGTGTAAGTGCTAATTAATCACAGGTCTGCATACACTTTCATGATGCACAAATGAAAACTACAGCAACTATTGTACAATTTTTAGACAGAATTTTGGTAATCAACAAGATGGGCTCAAACTACTTGACTCCAGAGCAAATAAAGAAGGTGAGGCACTTGATCATAATTATTATGTTGTAAGCGTTGCTCAATGTGGATACTTCTGCGCATTGTTAGTATGAAAATGATGGGTACTTGGTGGTGGAAAACTTCCTCACGGCGTCAGAAGTAAATGAGTTGAAAGAAGCTTGCAGCAGACTTGTGGCGGATGTCGACACAAATGAGGAAAAGACCATCTTCACAGCAGCGCAGAGTGACTCGCAGGTACGGTATGCATTTAATAAAAATCTCCACCAGCGACGCTTTGACAACCTCATCTTGTCGCAGGAACGAAACGATTACTTTGCTGAGAGTGTGGACAAGATCCGCCACTTTTATGAAGTAGAAGCAGTTGACTCGGCCGGTTCACTCCTGGTTCCGAAAGAGGTTTCTCTGAACAAGATAGGCCATGCTCTCCACTGGCTGGAACCGACGTTTCGTCAACATACATTCAGCCAAGGGGTCAAATCCTGCATACGAGAACTTGGTATGGTCAAGCCAGTTGTGCCTCAGAGCATGTACATATTCAAGAATGCAGGCATCGGAGGTGAAGGTACATCTGCAATGAATTGGAATTGGCTAGTACATTGTGCAAGTACTTGTAACTTACCAGCCTCCTTGTTTTAGTTAAGCCTCACCAAGACGCTAGTTTCCTATACCTGGAACCACTGAAGCTAATGGGTTTATGGATAGCGCTAGACGATGTCACCCTGGAGAACGGATGCCTCTGGTTTGTGCCTGGATCGCACCGTGGTGACCTTTCCGCCCGATTCATCCGAAACCCGGCTCCCCCGCCCATGTTTGCATACAAAGTTCGCAAGAGCGCCTCTTGCGATGATTCCAAGTTTGTTCCTGTTCCAATGCCAAAAGGTATTCTGCATAATAAAATTACATACAGTAAATAGGTGTAGTCAGACATACTCAAGGTGCCGCAATGTTCAGCCTACATATCTTGAGTGTGTCTGTTAAAGCACCGAATGTAACATGCAACAAGTCAATTACAAAGAAACTTGCATGAAGTGTTCACCTACCTTGTGACTTTTCGCAGGATCCTGTGTGTTCATCCATGGTCTGGTGGTGCACAAGAGCGACAAGAACACTTCAGACAAGCCTAGACATGCGTACACATTCCATGTTGTTGATACGGACGGAACGCATTGGTCAGAGGAGAACTGGCTTCAACCCACTCCAACGTACTCATTTCCATCACTCTACGACAACTGTTAACAGAACAAGTGGCCTTTGTTTATTGCAAAAAGCAAAAATTTTAATGCAGTGCAATTGTTTGGGGGTGTGGGGGGAAAAGTGGAGGTGAGGAGAGGGAGGGAGGGATACACCAGAACTGTACACAACAGAAAAAAATATAATATGTATACATATTTATAATGGAATTTGTTTTTAACCCATAAAGATAAATATCGCTCTGTGACTTGGAACGTTGACAACAAACAAATCGTTGAGAACGGAAATAAAGGCAAAAATAAATCACAGGCAAACTGACACTCAATGTTAACGTCCCGCATTCATTGGCTGTGACAGTGATTGCCTTTGTTCACAGGTGACTAGGAAAAATAAAACGGCAGGATGTGGGGGAAGGGGAGAACAGCGTGTGAGAAAAATCACTTCCAACTGGCTAAAAATTTGCTCAGCAAATTCACACGGATTGTTTTAGAAACCACAGGAGCCATTCTCCGGAACTGACTGGTTCAGCTATAAATATTTTAAAACATGCACACTGGCAGTCGCCACTGTCCTAAGGTAGGACGTACAATCTTAGAACATATCTATTAGTCTGTGAATGTATCTGAAGCTTGAGGAATGTGCCAATTCACGTGACGTAAAGGACCTGGAAACGTAACTACATAGGATTAAATAATAGTTTCCACCTGTTCCATTGCAAACATTGTATGTTGCCTGCTGAAGAGTCTACCACACAGAGTCTACCACACAGAGACCTGACTCCATGCACATGAGAATGATTTCTTGAGCTTGACAACTAATACTAATTACAAAAAAGTGTAAAGACTGTGCCCTTTACTTTGGTTAGCGTTCACAGTGGAGGCAGCAGAAACTTTCTTTCATTGTGTAGATCCAATAAGCAACCGTCAATGGCCAAATTGTTCTTCTCAAGACAGGCAGACCCTGATTAACACCAAATCAGTCAGTTCCAAAGAAACCAAGCCTGTGTGTAAAACAACCCAGTGAATTTACCTAAGGGAGGAGGAGGGTGGTTGGGGAGGTTGGGTGAAGTTTCGTGTAGAAAGATTGGTCACTTTTTTTTACACTTGTCCCCGACTGGAAACGGTTTTTTTGTACATAAAATGACGCGTAATCTCCTCTTCATCCTTAAGTACTGATACCTGCAATAACACAGTTTTTGTTCTAGGTATCACTTGACACTGTTTGTACCAACATGCCCATCCAGTGGCCCAAAGAAATTTTTTAAATTATAACGAATTATAACGAAACTAGCCTGCATTTGAGCGTCACAACTCGTCTTTGTTGTCCCGCCCTTGGTCCTTCCCCTGGGCTAGTTCTCCAAGTGCACTCGCCACTGCTCGCAAGAACTCTCTCCCACCGCTTCCACGCGACTCCCTCAAGTCCAGCGGCTTATTTTCTGCCTCCCTCATATTTGGAGCCTGCCGCCTCTCCACTTCACGAATCGTCGCACTCAGCATTCTGAGATCTAGTCGTTGTCCTGGACCAGCCCCTGGGCCAATGTCGTCCTTCTCTTCTTCAAGCACCAGGTCCTTTAACAGCGGCTGGATCACTGGAGATTGTTGTGCAACCATATGCTTCACTACTGCCTCTGCCACTCGACGAACCGAGTCTGAATCATCACCACTTCCGACACTTTTGGCCAAAAGTTCATAGAGTCGACGCAGGTCATTGTCACTCTGCTTCATCCCGGTCGCCAGGACACGTAACAATGCTCTGAGTCGAACCAAGTACTTTACAGAGCCAGGTGAATGCTCCTCCAACAAAGCTTCCACATCTTTCAGGAGGCGGTCGTAGTTGGATGCATTTTCGGTTGTGACTGGTGCATCGACATCAACCCCATGCACAGCTGGCCCGACCTTCTGACGAGTACGTCGTGTCATTTCTTCCTTTGGTGCACACGACTCCTCATCAGGATCAGGAACGGCAGTGACACTGCCAACACTCAGCACCACCTTGGAGTCCTCCGGAGGTGGTGGGGTCAGCTTCCCTGAGGCAGATTCGGGCAGCTTCTCAACTTGGCGCACTACAGTGCGGCTGCCATCCTCACGTTGAATGGTACGGATGGTCTCAGCCTGCAGCTCTCCATCCTCGCCCATCCGGATAACAATGGCTTCTGCAGAACCCTCCGAGACCATCTCACTTGGCTGCGAAACACGATTGTGATTAAAATGATCGAATAAGAAAAATGGTTAATCCTTACCTTCTTCTTGTGCATAGCTTCTGAATGCAGATACTCCTGCACCTGAGCTTTGAGCTTTCTTACTGCTTCGTCATCTTCATCTTCTCCCTCCCCTTCATCTTCCCCAATCTCCTCCTCGGTTACCTCTCCCCTCCCCTGCGGACCCCTCTCAGCTAGAGTCACCTCCAAACCTGCATTTTCCTTGTACGCATCCAAAAACTGTCGGGCATCAGCTGAGAACACAAACAACATTGGAATGTCCACGTCATTTGTCCCGTCCCCAGACATTGCAAACATGGCCGAGGCTGAGGCTGAAGTGTCTGGTTTGTTATCAACAACAATGCCTCCAATGGCTCCAGCCCGCTGAATCCTCCGAGCCTTGTCTATAAACATGCAGTCACCGCGCTCCATCACAACTATTTTTCCTCTGAGGCTTTCGCGCTGAGCAGGATCTTCACACATGCGGTACGGCTGGCCCAACATCAACGGACCAGTCAGGATACGATCATCTGAAAGGTCGCCTCCAAATTGGGCTGGCCCAGCATTGATGACCACCAGGTCGCCAGTGCTGGACTTGAAATAGACGACTCTTGGTGGGTTCTCAGGTTGGGAGGCCTGGGATTTCGACAGCTCAATCATCTCCTGCATAAACATCAGTCCCTCTTCTGCATCTTCCGGAGTCTTCGCCTGTGACAAGCAATTGAACAATTACTCAGCATGATTCTGGATTACAAATTATTCACTTAACATCCAAATTGCTACTTCAGGAGTGTGCAACTTCAACGTACCAAGAGTCAAACAGGTCGCAAAAAAGGGAACTGTACTCACATTGGCAAAAGTATGTAGCAATTGCACCCTGTTGTCCGGCAAGGCGACAATGGTGATCCCCATGTCCCTGACTAGTTTCATGTGCTCAGAGTTCCCTGCCTGGAACTCGGCAGCCCTGAGCTTCCTCCGGAGACTCCTCCTTGTTGGGCACGTGCCCTCCACCAGATTCTTCAGGGGCTTCCTGATTGACTCCGGATAGTGGAAGTCCCCAGGAAACAGGTAGTGAGTGTTAGGGCATGAACGAGAAAACTCCACATCCTCATCCATCGAGTTGTAGTAATCCTCACTCTTGCCATCAGGAATCTAAAGGAAATGTTAAGTAATCACTGTTAGGCTCATGAAGCCAGTGCAAAAGCAAGCTTCTTTATAAACCTGAGGCTTTGAATATAAATAATAATCGGTATTAAAGACCAAAAAAACTAACCGGAACTGCAGTCAAGTTGCTGAGTCTGGCAAGAGACAGGGGCAACAAATGGGCTTCTGTTGTCAGCACAAAGTCGTCCATGTCTAGCACAATGTCTTCTGGATCCGAAAAGAGCAGGTACAAGTATTTAAGGGTCTCCGCCAATACAAAGGAGTCCATCCGATCCTCGTGCCCTCCAGTCCTCACATCTTTTACAGCAGCATAGCCACAAGGGACACGTGCATACTTCTGCAGAGACTGCAGGACTTTCTTTCCTGCCTCCAGGTAATAAGGATCCCCTGTAGCGCGGTACAGCAGGTACGTTGACTCTACAAATTCAGGTCGGAGAGGGTGCTGGCCCCAGTGAACCTGCAAATACACAAGCAACAGTTGAATACAAAGTATCATGATCTACAACTTCGTTTTCGTTCCCAGCATGAGTGACTGACTAAAGCTCAGTTTTAAAATGGTTTGAACAGGTCATCTTTTGTTAAAAGGCAGACCTCAGCACTTCCTTATCTGAATGCAACCCAAATGATAAGAGTTTTTATTTAAACTGGAAAAGGGGTATTTTTTTCCACTTAAATCAGTGTAAACTAAATAGCATGTAGATTCTGTACAGTATGTTTCAATAATGAAAGCCAACTCATTACAAATATTTTTGTAACGTTGTACAGAATGATAAACTGCATTGATTGCCAGTCATGTCTCAATATTTACTGAGTCAAAATGACTTTTATGACTATTCATTTTGTGCAACCCATTCAAGTAGGAAAGGCTTGCTATACAACACCATTGCAAAAATATAAATCACATCATGATAGTATAAAGCTGATCAGTATGCCACAACTTCAATATACCTCATTGTTTGATCTACATTCAAATGCTAGAAAATTGCCATTGACTGCTGCTGTTTATTATTCTAGTAGGAGCCCACACACAACATTGATTTATTGATTGCATAATGGCATGAACGCCGTGACATGCCATGAATGCATGGAATATAAAATGCCTACCGTGAGCTCAAAGGTCAAGAATGATGTTGAGAGTACCAATTCTCAAATGGATTTTTCATGCTCTTAATTTTTTCATGCCAGTCCGTGGAAAACCAATCATAAGCATGTGTCTGTAGCCTACTGTCTTTCCTCGCATGTCAAGTTTTGAAGACATCTCTATTAGCCCACTTCAACATGCAATGTGGAAAAGACCAGAAGCATTTCTATTTATTTATGTTGCGTGAATAATAACTGACGCACCCACATGTATCATGTAGAATTTTTTTTCAATTTCTTCAAGTTTTAGTAAATTATACGTAACAATGCCAGATTGTGTACACTGGAAATTAAATTGCCATATCCTGCTGATGAACTTATGGCTATCTATACATGCAATGACTTATGAAACAACCCACGTACATATCATTTTGAGACTTTTTTAGATAGCCATAAGTTAATGTACGTAGGTTGATTCATAAGTCATCGCTTGTATTTTTTAATTCAAAAATGGTAACACACTCAGAGATGACCTTTGCTGAGTTTTGAAGCTCCAGCAATTACAATTTGATCTGGCATATACATGTTGCCCATATCACGAGGGAGGCAGGGAAACAAAGGGGATCATGACCCCCCCACCGCTCCATCGCCCTAAGACAGCCCGAGCCTAACGCGCTTGGAGCTGTTGGACTCTGCATCCAGGACACTCCGAGATGGACAACACGGGACCTTGCTTTCGAGTGTGGGACAAGTGACAGGAGCCATGACTGTCATCCATCGCCACAAACTGTTTTTTTTTTTAAACCATCGCCCTCACTGCAATCGAGTTCCAAGCGAGGGCAATCTGAAAGAGAAGGTGAGGGACCAGTGAGGATACCAACTTCTTGAGAACTTTTAGCCTTTCCGAGTCCTAAGCATAGTGCTCTGACTTGTCCCACACCGAAAGCAAGCTCCTGTGTTGTCCATCTCCGAGTGTCCCGCATGCAACGTTCAAAAGCTCCAAGTGCATCAGGCTCGAGCCGTCTTAGGGTGATAGTGCGGTGGCGGGGTCATGACCCCTCTTTGTTTCCCCGCCCCCGTGCGATATGGACGACATCTATATATCAGATCAAATTGTAATCACCAGGGCTTCAAAACTCAGCAAAGGTCATCTCTGCATGTGTTTAATACGGGTTTGAATTTTAAAATACGCACAATGACTTATGAAACAATCCATGTATGAAGTTTTCAACATAAAGATGAAAATAGTCCATGACAGAATTTGCCTAGATCAGATATTAAATTTTTGTTAAAATGATCAAATCAGCAATGCAAAAGGCACAAAACCAATGAGAACTAGAAAAATACGTTCAAAAGGTTCAATTATGTCACCAATGAATGCATGTAATATCCAGGGGAATTCCATGCCAAACCATCATCAAAAGTGCTTGTGAATTTTAGATTGCGATAACAACTTGTAGAATAATACGATTTCTAACCTGGGCTTCCCCTTATCCTTTTCTTTCGGATCTGATAGCATCAAAGTCATGAATAGATAAGTGCTGCCTGGTACATTAGAGGCTTAAAATAAAAATTACCCGCATGTACTATATCGCTTTAAAATATGGAGACGATTGTGTATTTGGTTTCAATGCAAAACTGTCTCCATCTTTTTGAGCGATGTAGTACAAGTATCACATTCTTACTCACACACACTGTGACATGTCAAAATAGACAAAACTGATTGTCATTCTGCAATTATCATATTCAATTACACTTCTCTGAAGCTAAGTCACACAGTTCTGCAAAACTTTTCCTTACTGCACAACAACTCCAACAATAAAGCATGGAAGCAGAATGTGTTGTTTAATTTCATCCAAGAAGTATTGACATAAAATTATTTAAGCTTGCTTTTCACACCTTTCTCCATCTGCAAAAAATTAGTGACAAAAGTGTCTAATTTGCTGTAGCAGGCAACAGCAAATCATTTTCAATGACAAGCAGCCCTACTTATGAGTGTCTTACTTGGAAGTCAGTGGTGAAAGCCTCTGGCAAAAAGTTGTGCCGCTGCAACACTTGATACAGCATCTCATGTGTCTCAATAGCTGGCTTGATGTCTCCCTTCAGCACTTGCAAACCAGGCCAGAAGGCTAGCAGAGCATCCATGAAGTTCTTGGAGTTGGTATGCGGTCGATGCATATGCACATCCAGCAGCAGAGGGCCCTGGCTGACGTACTTCATGACTGCACTGTAGTGACGGTTGAACCTATCCAGATACTTCTCGTCCCCAAGCAGCACGTACGCTTTGAGACAGTATTCGTAGTAGGAGTCAATCCCAGCTCCGACTCCTGAATCCCTTCGAACCCAGTCTCCATTGTGGACATTGAGAACAGTGCCCATCAGGTCTGAGCTACGGTGACGCATCTGCCAGAGAGAATCCATAGCACGGTGGGCCTTGTCCTCAAAGATGGGCTCTCCTGAAAGCCTGGACAATGCAGCAAATTCCAGCAGCATTGTGCCAGCACAAGCAGTGCACGTCTCACGAGAATTGGCCAGGCTTGGGGATTTCAATCCATACTGAAGGTTTATCTAAAACAGAGAAAGGTGGCATTTGAGGCAAGTGTTTTCTCATTATCAACTTTAAAACATCAAAACTGGAACCGTTTCACTCAGAATTTATATAGCAACAATGCAGTGTGAACTGATCACGAGCAACTCACTCGTGGATGAGGAATGCCAGTTGTGGTGTTGAACGCAGGCAACAATCTGTACCCAAGGTCCTTTGCCATGGCAAGAAGTTCACCTTTATACCAAGGAACAATACCAGCTTTGGCTTGCAAATACTCTGCCAGGATATGAGCAGAGAGAAGGCCCCTGAAGAAAATAAAACATTAACAAATGTGTCCAAAAAAGAGAGCTCAAATAAAAAACTTACCCCAGCATCCTGATGTTTGTCTCAAACACGGAGACAACAATGTCGTTGTCAAATGACACATCTCGGATCACTACTTGCAAGGCCAGCTCAAACTCTTCCAGATCTCCCAGAATCTACCATGAGAGAATTCGGGGACAGGTCACTTACAATCCACACCACATAATTCAGAGACTCAACTGCAACAGAAACTTACCACTAAAGTGTCCAGAGCATCCACCAATGTTAATGAAAAGCTGGAAAGCAAAATTACAATTGCATATTAGTCATTGCCTAATTGTTAAGTCAATTCTATAACCAAAATACAGTGCAGTATCCTTAGTCATCATTTGACTTTAACATAGCAAATTATATCAGGTGGTACTCACTTTCCAAGCGCATCATCAATGTCCCCCCGATTTGGCTCTGTCCCTCTCCACCTCCCTCTGCAGCTCAAGGGCATCAGTTCATCAGCTGGATATGCATTGTCCTGCGTAGGAAAAAACAATGACCAATGTGAATAAAATATCACAAAAAATTCCCCGAGGACAGACCTCTTGTGGGAAATGGGAATAAATTAAAACACTAAACTACAAGCGAAACCCACTAAAACTAATGAGCATAATACACTAGGAAAGCGAAATATCAATATATCAATTTTACTTGCAAATGATGCTTCCATGAACAAACTTTCAAACTCCCGGAGTTGCTCCAAAGATCAATAAGAGCTTATTGCTAGGGACGTGAAATAATCCAAAAATATTGATTCATTACGTACTGCAGATTGAATAATTACCTAAGTTGACATCGCTTGACTTTCATGCAGTCAGATGGAGCAATCCAATGACAAATATGACCTATCACCACCACATATAGTGTACATTAGTCATCACCGGCTACCCCATTATGGGATTAATGTCATAATGTAATGAATGAACTACCACATAATTATATTTATGCCACATAATTTAGTTCGTGGAGCATTATCTGAATCCTGGATGTTTTCGCACAATGATGGAATGTTCATGCTATTCTTACAGAATTAACTAGTAAATTTACTAAATATGTGTACTCACCATATAAGCGCGGTATGCATGATAAAACATATCCTTCGCCTCGTCCCTGCCAAAGAACAAAAACGTTGAGAGAACTACATGCTAAGTCATGCCAACCTTGAAATGACCCTCCTAATCAATATTTATCATGGGTTGTGTCACTGAAAATGGATCGTAAAAGCCTAGTAACAAGTGCTCTACCACCAAATAGCCCCATACTGCATGTGTTACATATCAACAGCTCGGCCCGAAGTAATTAATGACTTGCTATTTCAGCAGGTAGCAAATAAGCAAAATGCAACTTTAAAACTTGGTTGAATCTAACGGCAGCTATACTAATTAACTTCATTCACTGCTTTATTATTATAATTATAATAGGGCATAAAATACCATATTTTGACTGCATATAAGTCGCACTTTTCCCCCCCCAAAAAATTGCTCACAAAATTGCCGTGTTTTATATGCGAAAATACACTTAGAACTTTTTTTTCCTGAATGTGATCTGCTGAAATGGGGGTGTGGCTTATATGACATCAAATGCGGTCTTTGTCGCTACATTACTTCTGGTATGGGCCACAAGAGGCTTACAAGTTGGCAATACGAGCCCCAACATCCATGATATAACCAGAACACGTAAAATTTGTTCTCAACGGAACGACCCTAGTACGGAACACTTTTTCTGAATGTAACAACCACAGTGCAGAACACTGTTTTATTCATGATACGGAGCATTTTTGCAGAATGGAACGACAGCGGCACAGAACATTTTTTGTGGAATGAATCTGCTTATTTCACAGGCAAGGGTCTGGGTGCCATTAGAACAGAACTTGTTGTGTACGGGTGACGCACCTGAGCTGCTCCCTCTCCTCCCTGGTCATGGCTGTGATGCTGGCTGGGTCCACGTCCAGCGGTGCAACTGCTGAGAGCCCTGCACAGGTGGCCACCAGGGCAACCAGGAAGTGCATCTTCCAAGTCCCTTTTCCCCCCCAAAAACAAACCACCCCGCCCCCACCTGCGAAAAGGTGTTCTCCTCCTCAGAGTGTTGGTCTCGGTGGGGGCATCGCCGGGGCGGGGGAGGAACAAGCGGGCCGCATTGTTGTTCCCCCTCTTGCGACGGAGGAGAGGGTCCTCCCGACAGTCGAGAAGGACTCGGGAGGGGAACGGGAAGGAGAGCGGGATATGTTGTTCCACACTGGGGAGGTGGAGGGGAAGAGTCGAGCCAAAATCATAAGCCAGTCGAGGAAGCCATCTTGGTATTTCCGGAATTTTTCGACAGGTGGCAGGAGGCACAGAAGGGAGGAGGGCAAAGGAAAAAAGGGGGAGGGGCCAACATGAAGTGTCCACATCTGCCACTGGGAGCGCCACTGATGAACAAACGCAACTGTTTCATCAGTAGGTTCACAGCTACCTAATGATCGCTGGCTATTTGTTTACTAGTGAAGCAATACTTCGCAAATCTGATAACGGTTTGTTTGACATGTGGTACTGCATCTGTACTGCATGCAACTAACGGAACGACGATGACTTACCCCGGACAAACCGCTCTTGTAAAATGTAGCTGCTTATTTTGGAACCAGGAACAGCTACATTTATAGCTGCGATTGTAGCGCCCGACTTGTGGCGGCGGGAGATGAACTAGGCGCGTTCGGCCGCCGTGACGTCACATGATTTTCCGAACGCGCCACAATTCCGACCGGAAAGTAATAAAAAAAAAAGGTGCAATTAAAAAGGCAGGGAGGGGTTCGCGGTGTTCCCCCGAAAGTTGGAAAATGGCGTCGTTCAAGTACACTCATGCGATCGTGTGCCGCATACCGGACTCCCTGAAGGCCCAGGGGGTTGGGAACAAGGCGGACGGGGACAAGACCCAGACGGCGGGCTCCATCGACCTGGAAGAGGCGCGTCGGCAGCACGAGGCCTACGTTCGAACCTTGCGCGAACTGGGAGTTGACGTGATCGAGCTCCCTCCGGATGACAAGTACCCGAACAGCGTCTTCGTCGAGGACACCGCCGTCGTCTGCAACGGAATCGCACTGCTGACCAGGCCAGGCGGAGGTCCGGACGGAGGAGGGAAGGGAGGGAAGAACGCCAACAACACGCCTTCCAGGGAGAACGAGGTCTGCACTCAAACACAGGTGTCAGCTAGTCGCATAACGACACATATCAAAGAAGCCTCCAAAAATATGCCACAGTCGTACAAGTACTTGCGGCGAATAGTTTGAAAATTGACGTCTCCATAAAATATGTTATGTTACAAACAATCATACAAGTACTTGCAACCGAAGCACTAAGCGCTCCTCAGCCTCAGAAAAGGATGGCATGAGTCTGGACATACAAGCAAGTGTATAACAGACTTGCAAAGTAAGAAAAAATGGCAGGAATAAACCATAAGTCAATGTTCCGACTTCCGTAGCGTCATTTGGAAAGTATAGGCACCTCTATGCCTTTTCATGCAACTGTAAATTATTACAAATAATTTAAAAACCTGTTAAACGAGTTCATGAAATGTAAAAACCAGACATTTCACTTGGAAGCTGCATCAGTATTACGAGGTGATTAAAAATTTCGAAAGTGTTGATTAATATTTGCCATCCATAGATAAAGAGCCAACGCGAATCATTTGATGTGGGTGTATGTGGGCATTTCAATTTGACTATGTTATTCTCCTAGAGTGACGTCAACATAATTCAACCTCCATGCATATCGCAGTGTCTTCGTACACATGGACAAGTTCAAGTCATTCTCAGAATGGACATCCTTCATAATTATACGTGAACTTGCAAAATATTCTATTCTTCAGCAGTATATTTGTTTGGAAAGTTTCCGATGGAGAGATGAGAAGTTTTCAAACAAATTTGTGATGTAAATTGGCATCAGCATTCTTGATACCCTTGTAGAGCAAATGAGCACTGGCCTACTTTTGAAGGGTGATGTCACTACTTGAGAGGAGGAAGTCGTAAAAAGACTACAATGTGACCTTGACTTCAGGTGCAGACTGTGAGAGCTGTGCTTAAGAAGGAGTTGGATCTGCCAACGGTTGAGATCAGCGATGAGAAGGCAAGGCTGGATGGAGGTGACGTCCTGTTCACCGGCCGGGAGTTCTTTGTCGGCATATCAAAGAGAACCAATGAGGCTGGGGCAAGAGCCGTGGCAGCTGCATTTCCAGAGTTCTCATGCACTCCAATTAAGGTGAGGCATGACTCAATTAAATTAATTTTTAAAGATGAAACTAAGAGCTAGTAAACTCCCCTGAGAAGAAAAAAACCCAAAACTTTTTTGTGGCATGTAGTAAAAAAGCAGTATTAGCATGAAGGAATTATTTAGAACCGGTTTGCTATTTGACAAAAGAGACTGAACTGCAAAAATTATGTGGTACTTACCAGTGATGTTTTTTGCATGCTGTAGATGCTATTAATTATTATCACAGGAGTCTTGAGATTGAAAATGGTTTTTTGCAGGTTCCTGAAGGAACACACCTGAAGGCATTTGTGTCGGTGGCAGGACCAGACGTACTCTGCGTAAGTGAAGGGCATGAACACCAGGATATTCTGAAGGTAAGGTACCTACACATCCATTACAAAAATCACGTGATGACAGTATTTTACAATTTTTTAGCGCATAGAGAGGGAAGCAACATTTCGTTACCGGACTGTGACTGTACCGGAAGATGACGCTTCAAATGTCCTGTATGTCAATGGATGCTTGATCCATCGCTCTGCTGATGAGATTCCAAAGTCATTCCCAGTGAGTAGTGCAGATCTACAACTCTGCTACCAAACGCCAAAGACAGGACATCCCGCATAATAATACTACTTTTCTACAGGTGTTTGGCGAAAAGATAGACTATGCACGGAGATGGTTGAGCATTGCAGAACTGGCAAAGGCATCAGGATCGCTAACAGCCTGCAGCATCCTCATCCGTAAGACAAAGCATCTGAAGAACCTGTGAATTCCTCATCGTTCATTCCTGTCTCACCTCATCCTCACATTTGTTACGCCAACGCTTGCTTTAGTTTTCATTTGCTACAAAGTCCTAGTCTTGAAAGCAAGAGTGCAGTCTCCTTACAGGCAAGGTTCGGTATTTCGGAAAGTTGGGCCTCCGAAATCATAAAAATCCCTCATTCCAAACATGCAGTCAGTTTTAGAATTGGAGTGAAAACTCAACTATTCAAATGGTGCCGAACATTTCGCCATTTCTCATCCAGCGGCACCATGTATACTACAAGCATGGCCAACAGCTCAATATCTTTTGTGTGAAGTGTTACACTTGTGCTGTTTGTTTCTGAAACTGACCACACATTTGGATTCTGAGAATCCCCCCCTCTTCCCCAACATTTGAGACTCAACTTCCCGAAATACTGAGAGCTGCCTAATGCCCTCCCTCTACCTCCTCCCCTTATGAAAACAATCACCTAAGCGTAAAGAAAAGATCAATAGTGTATATTGTTATGAAGATGTTGCTCATTAGTAGGCAGCAAATTTAAATGGCAGTTATGAAGTGTTGTTAACAGGTGTCTGCACAGTTTGGGTTGTGCTATTTTGAGCCCTATGGAAAATTGCAGCTGGATTTAAAAAAAAAGTACAAAACGCTCTAGTTTTGGTTGTGACCTGGATTGGCATCTATATTGTGAAAGTAATGAGAAATTTTGAGCAAGTAACAAGCCAGACACCTGTAATTGTAACATGGGAATGTCATGTTGACTGCATGATTGTGACTTCGATTGGGTATTTTCTAGGATGGAAAATGCTTTAATGGCACTTTTTTTAAAAAAAAAAGGTTTAGACTATAATTCCTGAGTGCTTTTAAGTTGTGTTGACCAAATATTTCCTGCAAGCTAACATTTTGGCTTTCGCAGCTAAGCGGGGTTTGTGAGACCATTTCAAAAAGCACAAAGCAGCTATGTTACATTCCTACTTTTTATCAGTCTTTGTAGTGTTAATAATAAAAAGAGCAGATGATCTCTATTTTGAACGGAAAATGTAAGGGCAGCACTCGAGATATTCATGGTGAAGGAAAATTAGGCAGCACAAGTGGCGTTTTAATATTATTGTTCCCGATGTTTGATATTAGTGTGTTGAGGAAAAGGAAAAAAAAAGAAGTCGAATTTTAGGGTATATGTTACTGTTGGCTGTTAACAGTGTTACTCTTTAAATGTGAGGAGAGAATTAGTCAGTTGTTGGGGGGGAAGTGAGTTATAATTTTTTTTTGTCTCCAAGAATATTTTGTTTAAAGAAAATCAATCATGCATAATAATTCTTTTATAACAGAGGGCATAAAGAATGAGCACTATTTGATGTGCCTAACCAAAGATCGTGTGTTCTTTACGAGAGAGCCCAAAAAAAGCAGACCAGTGGCAGTAACAATGGTTTTCTTTCTCTCTCATTTGTTTTGAATTTTGTGTTTGTATTTTTGTACTGAGATTTTTTTTGTTCTCCAAGAATCTGATATGTTTTGATAGGCTCTGGAGTATATTACATGAGCTAGGTGCTTACGTATATGAAGTGGTACAAAGAAAAGCATGGTCCAAGTCATCTGCATTCCTAGAACATTGTATAAAAAGCACAATCGTCACTGAAATCGTGGATATGTAGTATACTGTACATGGGAAACGCAAAACAGCCTTAGGAGTCTAAAAGTGATTCACCCTTTTTACGGATTTTATGTACTATGCAAAATAATGGGAAAAAAATGCTGCTTCAGGATGCTGGTTTCTGTTAACCCTTTCATTCCAATGTCTAGCAAGTTTTATTCCAATGCTTATTGCATCCACTTAAAAAAGAAACTGCCACGACACTCAACTGCCATAATTTGTGGGGTCTTGTACGTACAGGAATGAAAGGGTTATAAAATGCACAATATTTGTGGTGCCATTTGCTCACTCATGAGATTCTGTTTTATCTTTTTTTGTTTGTTGACAAGTGGGGTTGCTACTGTAGTATATTTTTTAGGAAGAACACACTGTTTGGCAATCCAGAGGTTTCACGCCTGTATTTCGTGTTTCTTTGCTTCCCAGATATTAGACTGAGCTCAACCGAGCAGATTGCATTTGTCTATATATATTTTTTCTTCATTTCCATCAAATGTATCATCTTCAATTGCTTCCTCAGGCTTGGAAATAAAGATTTATGAATGTGCATAAATTATTTTTATTATGATTAGGTACTATATGTTTCAACAATGTCATGATTGCTATAATACTCTTCACACTCCCTAATTTTCATAATTAGTGACTCTTGGGCAAACCAGTTTATTATTGTATGCAGTCACCTTTGCGATTTTCAGGCACTCGCACAACACCGAGAGTGAAGACGAACAATGAGATGTCATGTGCTAGCCTTGTCAATATTGTGACAAAATATCGCTTGCAGATCCTGCTGATATGAAGCCAAACCAGCATCTGAGTCATGGCAAGGCCAAATTCAATATGGATAATAATATCACCAGTCAAGAATCAGAAAGAGACATAAATCATTTTCAGGGCCCCTGGTATGTCCGCAGAGCACCTGAAGTTCCAGATGTCCTTCATACCTGATACCTTTTCGTGCCAATAAAGGTTCCTACAAAAATGGTTGATGCTCCCTTTCGATCCTTCACTCTTAACATGTTGAGTAAAAGGAAACAGACCCAGAGGCAGTATCAAAATATTGTGTTGAAGCAAGGGACAGTGTCATATCTTAATGTAACGGATAACTTGGGATGTAAGAGACCTGGGGCTCAATCCACAAAAAATAGTTCGTTGTTTGCAATGCTTTTTGTGATGCGATCCTTTGGCCTAAAGCCCAAACTACACACACACAAAATCGTAAACAGCTACAACTTTTTTATGAAATGGAACCCCAGATGATAAGATGCACAGCAATGAAGCTATCTGCTGTCAATACCAATGATTTTCCTATCACTTTCCCTGCTTGTCTGTATTTGGCCTCAACATCTCATGTGCAAGCCTTCTATGCAGCAATGGAAGTACTATCGGGTTCAAATACTTTTGGCCACTTTATCCTGGTCTTAAAGCAACCCTTCACACAGGCCCCACGTTAAGGAGGTCTGTGTGTGTGAAGGGTTGCTTCAAGACCAGGATAAAGTGGCCAAACGTATTTGAACCCGATAGTACATCCCACCAATGACAGATTAGATCACTCTTACATCACATTTCTGAACTAGTAATAATAAAATTCTTCTCTGCTCAGCAACAACTTTGCATAAGAGCTTCATCTGTACCAGGATGACCTCAATGCTCATAACGAAACTAGCTTACTTTGGTACGAACATCATTCTGTAAATGAGCAAAAATTACTCTTATATTAACAGTTTCCATTTCAAAGCTGTCACATGCTGCAACACTGACACACTGATCTTAAATTCACTTCACAAACTCTGTCGAGCACGTGCGTGAAAAGTGCAGATAATCTTCAGCACCAAGTTTCTCCTGGCAACTGCTATAATTTCTTTTGCCTTCAATTTGCATATTAATAGGCCACTGCAAAAATTCTATTTCCTGCTCAAACCATTCCGGCCAGACAGAATCTGTGAACCAATCTATGTAATCTTCGCATTGCCCAAACCAATTTCCACATTAATTTCATTTCCATCCTTACATTACTATGGTGAAGGCGAACTAGCTCAGGACTTGGAATTTTCTACTGAAGGCTCTCCCTTGTCGCAATACTTTTTGCAAGTTAATGTACATGGATCTAGTTACATAATTTTTCCACTGTCCCCACCTACATTATAATATCTAAACCATCAAGTTAATAACAGCTTTTTGGAAGCAGCAGTGTTATCTTGTAGGTTTCATATATTAGTTTTTTTTGTCACAAGTTGACAGGAACAATGCCTTGTAACGGTTAGTAAGCCCCTGTAAAGGCACCATTTTTTTGTCACAAAATAATAGATACTTAATTTATCATAAAATACAATGCAAAGTTAACGTTATTATAAAACTCATTAACATTTTCCAAACCTAAACGTTGTCAAATTAACAACACAGTTACAGCACCACAAACGATGACAAATTGTGCTTCTTTTTTTGAACTACATTCTAAACCACTGGAAGCCATTTGCATAACTAGACCTCTACATGCTCATACAAATAAATGCTAAAAAATATATGGTGGGTAAACACCCTTATTGCAAAAAATGTATCCTCTCTTCATTTTTTTCTGGGCATCCAGTGCACATCTCCCAAAATACAAGAAAGCCTCTGGTGGATTTTGCATGATATGAGAATATAATATCGGGTGCTTCCAAACACAAATTTACTCGAGTTATTTACTTACGTTATGTCGTTGGAATGGCAAGAAGAGCAGTGATGTTTGTGTACAAAAAGAGTTACGTGAGTGTTCAACAAGACTTTTGAGACATGGCACTATTGCTGAGGTGCCCCATTTGTACTTTTCTACTGGACTATAGTTCTCCCAAAAACGTAACATTATTGATTGCAACGACTCTTCATTGCCACCGAATGCAAGTGCGCTCTTGTGGAAGTCAGCCGAGTCAAAGAAACCTTTAATCCCATTAGGCAAAAAGTGCCGTAAAATGGAGGAGGGTGTGAAGTCACTATCCAATCTGATTGCCAATAGAGCATCGACTGCCCCTGCCGCTATTTTGCATATAAACATGACACAAAACCCCTGGTATATCCTCTATTCAAGGCTGTACTTTTCCAGTACCCTGAGCTTTGTCACCACAGAAACCATCTGTTCCTAGGCCATTCGATCATGCCATGAAACTGTCTAATCCAGATCATGGCATGTCGGTAATTTCCAATTAATTGCGAATTCTGGGGCTATTCAGACGCTTAATCTATGCATGACCTTAGGCGTGTGTAAATATAATCACTGTCATGTGCATGTGCATAAAAAAGTGTG
This sequence comes from Catajapyx aquilonaris, assembly GCA_000934665.2. NCBI lineage: Eukaryota > Metazoa > Arthropoda > Diplura > Dicellurata > Japygidae > Catajapyx > Catajapyx aquilonaris. Next base: position 34,470 of record KZ538116.1, read on the forward strand.
CTTTGGCCTGAATCTTTAATTCTTCGATGATCACAGATATCACAATGGAATATCATAATTCTGTGGCCCCCATGATGCGTGTAAAGAGCCGAACAAAACGGAGCATTTTCCTTAAATCACATTTAAGTTATAAATCCTGATTGTACTATGCATTCAATAAAATTGGCACATGATGCCATGTACTCCAGCTCCTCAAGTAAGGAAATAAAAAGTATTCGTCATGATTGTGCATTAATAAATACAGTACATAAAAATTACCTCTCGTGGCAGCTCACTCTATTAGTTCCTGCAGCATTTCACCCACTACCCTCGGGAATCTGTCTAGATCATCTAAATAAACATAACCTTTTTGCATTTATCACAAAAGACCCAGAACAACAACTGCTTTCTTAGGTGACAATAATTGTTATGCATAGTAACAAACCTAGGAACTTGTTTTTTGCTGGTTCCATTTCATTTTTAAATAAATAATTTTTTGTGTGCGAGACATCCACACCCGCCTCCTAAATCTGGACCCCAATAGTCCCATCCTCGCCAGCCTCCTTGGTGTGAAAGGCCGTGACATGGCATACCTTGTGACTGCTAGCCTGGCCAACAACTGCCTGGTCTGCTACAAGACAACAATCTGCACTAGTACTGGGTGGTGCAGGGACAGTGGATGGTGGGACATCGCGCTCTACATTTGCCCCCTCTACCTGTCCCGACCTGATACTCTCCAACTCCACGCCTCTCCTGGTCTCTGGAGAATTGCCGCTCTGCTGCTGACACTTGCCAGGGGGCTTTAAGGTGGTGCTCGCCAGGTAACCAACGTCATCAAGGAGAGCAAGTTGTGGGAGGACCTGTACTTAGGAGAGGGAGGGAAAGAGAGAGAAAAGTAACAGATCTCCATCCGCAGAAGTGGCACAAAAATTGGAAATGGGCAAATCAACTTACTGGCTCCATGTCGACCTCAACGTGATCATCAACCATCTCCAGTTTCTCCATGAGCTCCGACAGCTTTCGGGCCTTCCTCATCTCATTCTGCTCTATGATCGTACAAAGGTGCTCAGTCAAGAGCTCCTTCTTCTCCAGCTTGCCAAACAGCTGGAGTTTGGCTTCAACAAACTCCTTCTCTGCACGGTCGTACCGCTTCCTGTACACATTGGAACAAATTTATATCCTCCTGCGCATGAGAACCACCAAATAAACAAAGCATTACTCACTGAGCCTCCAGAAAGTCCAGACTTGCTGTCTCAATCTGGTCTCGGAGGATGGCCACATCTGAACTGAGCAAATTGTCTAGTTTCTGCAACTCTTCCTGGATCTGATGCAGCTTCTTGGTCTCCGCCTGTGTTCTTTTCTTCCTGTAAGGCCAATTATTGATCAACTGTTCAAATCACACCCAATACCGTGCATCTTGTCCTGACCTGTCCGCAATGGCTCTGGCCAGCAGTTCCTTCTTCTTTCTATTCTGTTCCTCGATGTACTTCTGCCGCTGCTGAAACTCAACCAGCTTCGACACCTCTCTGTCCCTGCAAGCCACAGTCTTGTCCTCTACGACAGCTACCTGCTGATCCACCCCTTCTCTCTCAAAAGCTGCCTGATTCACAATCAAGCTGCCAGAATTGTTGTACGAAGAGGTGGCCTCACTTGACGACGACACATCTTCCTTGCTTCCAACAGGGCTTGTCTGGCTACTAGAAGACGGTGAGCTGCTATTCGACATGATGGCCGCATTGCCACCGTTCAGTATCTCAAAGCTGTTGCCATCCACAATCTTCAGCTTCACTGTCCTAGATGGACTCGACGGGGCCGTGCAATCGGACTTGTCCTGCGGAATCTCCTATAATTTTCATTATAATAAGTTCTGAAGTTTGTGCAACTCACAGTACCATAATACGAACCTTCTGCTGCGACAACAAGGCCTCGGCGGGAACGGGCAACGCCATGTCAGCAGACCAGGACTGAAACAGCCGTTCTCTCCGACCACGTCCGCCTTTGACGGCCGGTACGCTCCTACTTCCTTCTGCAAAACCAGACATGCAGCCATCACGGAACAAGTTCTATATTTTAATTGCTGCAACGTTCTATTTGCAAACATGCTGCCCCGCTCTAATAATATATTGCATGCTCCTGTCAGCCAACCCAAAAACTCACTGGAATCGTTGAGTCCCCTCCTGATTTTGTCCAGTTCTTCCTCAGTGAAGCCAGCCCATCGGCCGGCCATACCCTCGCCGTCGCTGTTCGACGACGACGGCAGCTGCCGAGTAGCTGACGGCCACCCCTCAGAAACACGTCGATCGAACCTGCGAATCAAATTTTAACACGACTTGCCCACCGCCGCTTATTTAAAAAACGGCAGAAACATTTCGAAGTCAGTTTGGCACCTTTTAAAGTTAATTTATTTTTTTAATAATTCGGGCGAGTCCATTTTGGGGCTGAGGGTGTTGACGTCACTGGCTCGGGCGGCTCATTCGAATCTGAGCGATCGGAGAACAAGGTTTGTTTTCTTCTTCTTCGGTTGTTATTCGAACCATGGCGGACATGCAGCTGGTGTGTAACCAGCAGAATTGCAGGAAGGTTCTGAAGAACGTGGCTTGGATCACCAGCTGCTCACACGCCTTCTGCGAGGACGACATCAACCGGCAGCAGTCGTCCACCCAGCACACTTGCCCTGCCTGCCAGTCCGTGCTGGCCGACCAGTACGACGTGGTCAAGGTTGACCTCAACCCTTCTGAACAGTTCAAGTCGGTAAGGATCCTCATTCAGGGGTTTAAATGTTCACTGATTTGGATGACAGGTTTATTGCTATGGAATTCAAGCAAACAGCAGTGTTGACCTTACACGTTGGAGACGAGGAAGATGAAAAGGTGCAACTGGTCATAATAGAATAGCCGTTCTATGCCAGTTCCAGATTAAGTCCAATTTAGTACAGTTTAATAGAATTTACTAGTCTCGTAGATCTCTATTCTACTTGTATGGACACTGTAAACCGCAAAAACATTAAAAGAACATCACCGGTGAGTCTCCCACGGAGCATCAATTTCTAATGCTCTTGTGATGCTTTCTAGCAACAAAAAAAGCATCACAAGAGCATTAGAAATTATTGAGACTCAGTAGTGATGCTCTTTTAATGTTTTGCTGTTTACAGCGTAGGCTATACAGTAGTAAAATAAACAACAGTCATGTTTCTACACTGTAAACCGCAAAACATTAAAAAGAGCATCACTGGTGGAGCATCAATTTCTAATGCTCTTTTAATGTTTTTAGCAACAAAAAGCATTGCAAGAGCATCATCAAACCATTAAAAAATTGTTTTTCCATTGGGTGATGCTCTTTTGAGGCTCTTTTAATGCTGTGTGGTGATTTTCAGTTTGCAATGTAGGTAACAAAATGTGTCCCGTAGCAACTCTTCTTCATATCCATGCCCATACGATACGCACTTCTTCCTAATAATTCTATTAAAATCAATCATCGAAATGTCTCATGAATTTAAAATGAAACTGTCTGCACCTCAATCTCTGGCAGATGGTGCTGGTTGGGCTTCGTCCTGACACCATCCTCGATGTGGCTTATCGTGCGATGGCATTCTGGTTGTACCAGACCAACCAGGAGAGGGTTTACCAGGAGGTGTTGGCTGCTAATTACAGAGACAGGGTGCACCAAATGGAGGAGTACAATAGGAGCATTCTGGCCAGGCTCAAGGCGGAGATACAAAATCTTCGTCGTCAAGTCGAAGGCATGTCATTTGTTTATTGAGGGAGGAAATGTCACAGAGACGCATGTGTAAATAGTAGCTAATTAGTTTTCTCTCATAGTGTGTACGGAAAATCTGGAGAAGGAGGCAAAAAGAGCAGAGGAGCTGGCAGAGCAGCTCGCAGACAAGAGCCGGCAGTACCAGAAGTTGCAGGCAGCATATGAATCAATGCGACGATGCACACTTGCGACTGCCATGGTACCTGGCCAGATACCTGGGAAGGCCAGCAGTGTCATCAATGTGTCTGCGTTTGGTCCCAAGCCAATGGGCAGGGTCATAGGAGGGTGTCCAATAGGTGGTGTCAACAGCGGTGGAGATATTCCTGGGAGAAATACAGGTAATCTACCTAAGTTGCCTCACTTGCCTGAGGCAATAAATCTGTGTCATCTGATCTGTTTGCTCAGTACAGTGCATGATGTTTCCGGTGCACTTAAGCCACTGCAGCAACCAAGCAGGTTCTTTCCTGTACAGTTGTGACCATTTCATGCTGCAACCGCAGAGTATTGACGCTCTTGTCTTTTCTCCCTTCGCAGGTTTTCGGTTCACGCCAGTGAGGGGAAACGGACCGACTCCACCCAAGCGGATTGCCAGACCGGGTCATCCAAACTGATCCTCATTCATCAGTGTTCGTCTTCTCCCCTGTGTAGGGCAATCATGCTGTTAAGTTTTGAGGTGTGTTTTTGTGTTGTGTTTAAAAATAAAGAAAGAGAAAGGACCTCCAATCATGAGATACCGCTAACCATTCAATAGCATACCCTCCTTTTTTGTTGTGGTGGGTCTTGGCCTGATTTGTCTTTTTTGTAACGAGGCACCTTTTGTGCAGAACTGGGTCGCTGGTATAAAGCTAAAATGTTGGCCGCTGTTCCTGTCAGTTTGTACACAATGGGCATGCTTCGGGCTTGCCTGGTGGCGTGCTGTGTGATCCTAAGTCCATCCTGTGCCAGCATATTCGACTCTTTTGACGAGGGATTTGGACAGAAAGTGTCGGATGCCTTGAACTACTGGGGTGACAATTTCAACTTCATCAACATCTCCAATCCATTCATCCGCTTAACCACAGTGACCTCAACAATGCGGAAGACTGTCACTTTGACCCACACTATCCTGCCCACCTGCATGACGTCTGATGCAGGTCTCAGCACGTGTCGCAGGCGGAGGGGAGCTTCCGAGATGCCAGAAGTTTTGACTGTCCAGCCAACAAGGACACAACAGTACGTGGCTCTAAATAATCCCACAGAAAAGGCAGGATGAAGCCGCATTTACATGTGAGCGATTTAGTCAGCGATGAGACCAATTGTTTGGGGTGAAAATTGATTGTTACCATGATTGTTACTTTCGTACGACGTCGACATCACTGCAAAATTGCTGATCAAATCGTTCACATGTAGCTTAATGCATGATCTTCTAATAACACTGTCTAGATTTCGCAGTTACTGTAGTTACATGCCAGTCAAAGACTCATGTTCAAAACTGAGCAGCCTCCCAATCCACAACTAACATCAGATCTCCAGACATAGGGAGCGTAACCAAATGCATTGTACAAGTAATCTGTGATTCTCCCCTACATAAGGAGCCCTTTTGTAAGAATCACAAAACTGCTTTGCACAATAACATTTATGGTTGCACCTGCAGCATTGACGTCACTGCCACACCACAGTTTCCTCACTTGACAACCCAAGTGGAAGACTCTGCGTCATCTATTCTGGAACCCTCCCATGAAGAAGCTGCATTGGACCACCGGCCTGCTGCATCAGGTCGACTTGCCCTCCGCCTTCTCACCACCATAACCACCACAGTTCCTTACACCCGCACCGTGACCCGCCTCAGTCCGCACACCATAACCATAAGCATTGCTGGATGCCTCCCAACCCACCTCCCAATGTCAGCCTCTGCCTGTGACCAATCCTCTAAAGCCAGCGACACACGCCAACAACCGACCATCGCCATTCTTGGTCGGCCAGCCCCACCCATGCTTCCAACTGCTAATGGAGTTGCAGGAATAACTGCCACTGTTGTGTGGAACTGAATTTATTTACCGGGATCCTACTAAATAAGGAGAGTACCTTCCAAACACAAGGACTATGATGTAATGAAGTATAAACATTTCTCTACAAACACCTCTTATGAACTAAAGAACACGCACATAACTTAAAGACTGAACATCTGGTCATACTTTTTTATCCCATAATTCCATTTGTGATGTACTCCTCACTTGCGAAAATAGGCATTTGTGGCTGGATATTTCTCTGGGTCAAAGTCTGCGTCATGGTGCAGTCGGTCATTCACTGTAGTCCGGAGCTGGTCCCGAAAAGCAGCTCGAATACCTGCATCCTCGCCTGCTGCTCTTGCAACTGCCTCTGCTCCCCCGGGGTTGCCAGGCGACTGCTCTGGGCGAGCTGTGCGGACTGAACGTATCAGCGTCTCTGAGGAAAGATTAACCCAGATGAGATTTATTCCATTAGCATTCTACAGGTTGGTGAACAGTCCACAGTCACATTCACATTATGTGATGTCTTTTGTTTCTCTTTAAACTGGTTGCATAAATAAACAATCCATGTAGGGGAGATGAAGTGGCGTCGCGGATATGAAGCCCACGGATATGAAGGTCCCGGGTTCAATCCCCACCCAGGGTTCCCACCTTTATCCGTGCAGAGTAGGGCCATCTCTGGCTTCATTTCGGGTGGAAATTTCCTGAAGACTAATCCACCCGGGGGTGTTCACAAAATGACCACTCAACGGCAGCGCACACGAACTTTGCACATCCCCTCCCACCTACCCTTGGAGTAAACTAATAAGATCCTTCTTAACACGCTCCAACAAATCCCGATGGTGGTAATCCACCCCCCTACAGACCCAACAGGTAACCACGGGGTAATCCAAAAAAATAAAAAAATAAAAAATTAACAATCCATAGCAAGTTACCATCAACCTCTCCGACTGCAGGGAGAGCCCCACCCAGTATCAAAAAGGCACAGATCGTTACAAAATATCAACTTCAAGTTCAACCACATATCAGATTGAGATAAAGCTGCCAAATATTACATCTCGTTTAACATCCTCCACAAGCTGGGCAAACTAACTTGTGTGGCCATTACTTCTATTGAAAATTACCACCAATATTATTCATAAATCAATTTTTTAAATGTTTTTGGACATTTCGGCTGCATTAAAAATCAACAGATGGGGAAGCTTAGCCATAAATCAGCAGCAAGGGCCATACACTTGACCTGAATATTTTCCAAAGTGCCATATTACTGTACTCACCAGATATGATCTGCCCAAGCGATCCGTTGACTCTCCGAGAGGTAACCAACTTACGCCTCTTGGAAGGCATGGTGGAGAGATAGGCATCTGAAAATGGAGCCTGAGCTGTGGCCTGGCGTCTCTGACGCTGCACATCCTGAGCTATGATGGGCACCCATTCCTAAGGAGAAGGGTCAACACTCAATATAATGACCCAATGAACAACAAAGTGTGTATGGAAACTGACCGCAGGAACATCCGAGTGCCAGGCTTCTGAGCCAATGGCAACATCTGGTAACGATTCGACTTCACGGATAACTTCCTCTTCTGGAGGGGGTGATGATCCTGGAGTAGCATCTGAAGATTGGTCAGGTGACTCAGGTGACTCAGAACTAGGCTCGTGCTCACATACATCCATCGGCTGAAGAAAAACAATAACTTCACGTGTTGGTCACACCTTCTTGCTACTTAACAATAAGTCTACCCCCATTAGGAAAATGACATCCAGAAATGTCTTGCAAAAGGGCTACTACATTGCAAGAAGCTCACCTCTTCTTCTTCCTCTTCCTCCTCCTCCTCTTCCACCTCCTGTGCCTCCCCTGCTGGAGACACCCTAACAATGAACCTCCTTAGCGCCTCCTCCTCCTGCTGATTTGATTGTGATCTATCACCAGTGGTCTGCAAGAGGCTGCGTAAGTAGGCTAGTGACACATTGACTGACCACTGTTGTATCAAAGGGTTGACCCCATCAGTCATATATCGGACACAGGCCCCCAGCACAGCTTCAGTGCTCCTCTCTCCGTCAGAAAAGCACAGAGAACTCAAGATCATCGAGCGAGAGAGGACAGCACGAAGGGCTTGCATGACGTCTGAACCAAACTCCGAAGGATTGCCATCTTGCGAAGTGGACAGGCTCAGAAGATGAGCAACTTCTTCACGTAAAAAGGAGCTCATGGTTGACACATAGTCAACACCTTCATGCACATTAGCAGCACGCTGAAAATTTTAAAAATGGAATCATGACATTTCAACACTCTCAATCATGGTGTGTCACATATTTTAGTAAGTTAATAAACATCACACTTACAGCAGCATGCTGCAGCAAATCGTTGGCTTCATCAATCAGCCTCCTCGCCACGTCCTCCGCCACTGCTGGGTCCCTCCCTGGGTCCCGCCCACCACAGAGCCTCTCCCTCACAAGCTGTCCCAGTGGCTCTCGTAGGTGGTTGAGGGACTCGTATCTACCCATCATTATCCCCACCACATGCTGGAAGGTCAGATGTCGTGCCATCTGCATAACCACATCGGCAACTGCAGATTCTGATGCTGCTGCATCACTGTTAGGGGTGTTTAACTCTGGCACGAGGTGAAACATGTCGGCCAGGGTGGTTGTCTGGCTCTGCTGCTGGCCAGTCATGGCACCTACCACCTGACCTATGACAGACTGGACGACCTGGGCAAAAACCTGCTCCATCGGGGGCTCACCAGCACTCTCACCCCTCTCCGGCTGAAATGTCAAGAATTCTAGTTGAAGAAAACCTTCCCATCATCAATTACACCCACTACATGGACCATTGGAATGGGAGAAATGTAACTCAAAAAACTTCTACACTGATTAACATACGTCACTAAAAATATTGCAAATTTTAAGATAAAATATGTAAGAATAATATGTGTTCAACAACTCTCCCGATTCATTACTTGTTATTTGCATTGGATGCATAATAAACAGTGCAAGAAACAGTTTTTTTCAAACAGAATATTTAAAACATTCAGAGTTCACAAAAATTTTCAAAGGTACCTGATGCAACATGCATTCACACCTTCATGAAAAGTTACAAAAACTGACTTACAAGAGTTTGAAGGACGGCTTTCCAATTACCTGTGGTCTTTGCTGCTGCTGTGCATCCAGCTGTGCCATGAGCTGCAACAGAGACGTACCAATGGGTGGAGGTGGGTGGGCACCAGGAGCTGCCGGAGCTGGCCCTCCCGGAGGAGCTGTGGCCTGTCCAGCTGGCCTTGCCTGCTGTTCGGCCCTGGGATGACCTCGACCAACACCAATCCTCACTCCAGTTCCCCCCTCCATTGGTCTACCAGAGGCAGTTGCATTCAGAAATGCATTCAACAAGCTGACAAATGGATTTGCATCCCCAGCTTGTACACCCCCCTGGCTTGCTTCTCCCCGTGCGCCACGTCTTATGATGTGGTGTGAATTGCACGGCAGGAAGACGTCAAACCCATTTCCTCCTCCTCCCATGCTTGGTGCTATCTGGACCTAAGGAATATAGTAATAAATCCCAAAAATAGATTGTTGGATGCACAAGACTTGATAAAGTTATATAGTTCCACATTGACAGCAAACCAGACCTGAGGGCGAGAAGTTGAACGTGTCTGGGTTGATGTGGTTGGGTTGGTTGCAGTGTTTCCACGGGCCTGGGAGTTCTGGACTCCAGGTGGTGGGCCACCACCAGGGCCTCCTGATGACGATGTGGGTGATGATGTAGTGGATGGTGAAGTGGTGAATCCTGCAATGTTTCCAACCCTGGCACCTATCTGTCCAGCTACAGCCTGCACAAGGTTGTGAACAAACTCAGGTGGAGGGGACACCCAGGAGAAGTTGCCAGGAACTCCTGCACACAGAAAACCAATATTGAAATTTCAGGGTATCTTATAGTTTGAATATTCATCTGAAATATCATTGCAATTGCATTAGAGATTCATGCTTTTGAGTGCAATCTTTGCAAATAAAAACATACATGTCACAGCTCAATAACAGTACTGCGAAGTCTACCTTGGCCATCTCCACTTTGCCCTCCATTCCCATTATCTGACATGACTGCAGCTGAAAGTGAGTCCAGCGTAATTGACCCTGGTCCAACCTCCATAAAGACAACTGGATTTCCCCCAGAGATGCTGAACCCTGGAGGGAGTCCCTGCATTGGTGGGGCATCACTTGTTGGCTGTGCAGACTGTGCAGTTGATGATGACTGCTGCCCTTGTCCTTGCCCCTGTGCCTGACCTTGACCCTGTGCCTGCCCTTGACCTTGGGTTGGACTTGATGCTTGGCTTCCATTTCCAGCGGTGGCAGTCACATTGATTTGAGCCTACACAATGAAGAAGCATTTGTGAATTCAAGGTCAGGAGCATGCAGCATTACCATCCAACTTCCATCAGATGCTCAGTTCCCCTTAGAATTGAAATGCCATCTCTAGAATTTTGCACTGTTATGAGAGGTGTTGCTAATGACAATTGAAAATGTAAAATATTGTTATTAAATCTCCCCTTCCAGCTAACATCACCTGGTACATATTTTCAAATTAATGACAGAGCTCTTCCCTCCCCCCTCCTCATATTAACCATTTGACGGCTAAGTACATATCATAATCATCATGATGTCCTGAGCTTTTTTTAATTAGGCACGCTAGGATGTGGATGTGCATCAAGAATTCGAACCTTGTGGTTCCAAATGTGGTTCAATATGCCCCTGCTATGTCTTGGATGGTGACTCAACTACCATTGCACTCCCAGAATCCCCCCTTCTGCTGCAAAGTTGAGTCGTATATGCCAAGGTCGTTTATGTAAACATGTGCTCTCAGTAGGCTGCAGGGTGTCCCGTAAAGCCTGTACCCATTTATTCGTTACCCGCTATTCATTAATATCACTCCTACATCGAATTTTGGACAAGAAAGGATAAAAAACAGTCCAAAAACCTGCCAAAAACTCAGCCGTCAAAGAGTTAACAAAACCTTTCAAGTCTTTCATAAGCACTATAGAGAGATGTTCTGTCTGTGTATTTGAGTGTGGCATGGATGTGACAGCATACAACCTATGCATCTGTACGAACCTGGTGATAAACTGCACACTAAATCTCTGGACGTCAATAAATAAAACATTCGAGATCTGCTCTGAGAAAGCAAGACCTGAATGGGTATCCCTGCCTGCAGGATGGTGGAATGCTCAATGACAAAAGGATGTGCCCTCAGATCTCTAGGAGGGGGCTGGCTCATATGGCACACAACATCACTCATGGCATGGTAGGCATGGGAGAGGAGGTGGAGGACTTCAGACACTGCGTTGAAGTTGCACTGTGCCAGGCGCTGATCCTCCTGTAGCAGAAGAGCACATACATTGTTAGCTAGAATTTTATCAAAACCCATTATCACCACATCCTCAGAACAAAACTACCCAATAAATCTAAAGGAAATTATGTCCGACCCTAACACCATTGCGTATTATTTTCTATAAGCAAGCATCTCCTGGATTTAGAGCATTCAAATAATTCTTGACCTCCCAGAATATAAGAAAATAGTACATTTCTCCCCATAAAAATTAAGAGTGCAAAAACATACATTGTTGGCAAATGTGGGGTCATCCCTCATGAGATGATGAAAAATTGACAAGTGTGGCTGCAGACGCTCATTGAGGCGGGATACATCATCCAGCACCTGGGACATCAGGATGGTCCGAGGCTGCCTACATTTAAAATAAAATAAAAAGAATTAGGGTGAAAAAACTTAATCTCTTCAATGCCATCTTAGCAGAAAAATAATTCAAGACAATCTGCAAATTGTGGAATATTGTTGGCAACCTTTTTGTCCCACGCAAACTTCGAAGGGAGTTCAACAAATATTTGTGCCTCTCAATACTGCCACACCTATACAGATCCAGAAATATTTCGCCAGGCAAAGGACAAGTCCATGAAACCTCAAAATATTACTGCCTACTCACTCCACATTTCCATTTCCATTTCCATTTGCCGCATTTCCATTGCTCCCATTGGCTGCATCCGCTCCATTGGCACCCCTCTCGTTCCTCCTTTCTCCCTGAGCAGTATTGCTAGTGGTTTGTGCTGCACCCTGCTGCCCAGCTTGTTCAGAGCGATTCTCAGGAGGTGCAGCACTACCTCCAGCTTCAAATATATATGAAATTCAATATTAATCAACAGTTACAGAAGACCTAGTACATGTTGTTACAGCTGTTTTCAATGAAATATAAAACCAACTGATTCAGGCCACGTTTACATGTGAGTGATTTCATCAGCAATGTGCAGGGATGAGCATCACTTAACAATGAAATCAATTGTTTGGGAGTGAAAATCTGTTGTTACTTTCACTTCCAAACAATTGGTTTCATCGCTCAGCGATGCTCATCACTGCACATTGCTGGTGAAATCGCTCACATGTAAACACAGCCTCATGCTGGCTAAAAGTGTAGTGAGTGTAGTTTTACCAGAACTGGCTAAAAGTGCAGTTTCAACAATGTAATAATATGAAATTGCTAATGGAGTGACAAAACCTTAACATTGAGCCAGGCATTAAGTTAGACATTATCAATAGTCACCCTGACCAATAATGTAGACTGAGGATACTAACCTCCTCCTGCTGGGCCAGGCCCTATCCTGACATTGACCTGCTGCCCAGTCCCTCCTTGTCCTGGCTGTCCTTGCACAATGGTGATGTATGGTACACCAGCCACCCTGGCAGCAGACATGGCTGCTGCTATGGCTGCGGCAGTGGCTGCCTGGGCTGTCTGCACAAGTGCAGGAATCGGTGCTGCAGGAGCAGGTGCGGGAGGCGCAGAAGGACGTGGGGGTTGCTCCATCTCTTCACCAGATGTAGCAGCCTCATTTTGAGTCTCACTAAGGGAAAACATACAAGAAACTTATTAGCCTGTGCAACCCATACTCCTTTTTTATTACGCTGCATTAAGGAAAACACAGACAATTTATATAAAAACCAGGTAGTTCTAAAAAACCAGTCTCGAGTGGTATTTCCACAGACTAAACCACCCGGGGGAGTTCACTAAAAATGGCCACAGCGTCAGATGCACTGCACCTTGCACATCCCCTCCTGTCATCCTGCCCGTGGGCCCGGGCACTTCAAATAATTGGCTCCATGTATACATAATGGTTCAATAAAGGTTCCGTGTGATATACCCCCACCGGGGGTGAAAGCACTTACCCAGGATTATTATTATTATTATTATTATTATATAGAAACCAGTAGAAACAATTCCAGTTGAATTAATAGCTAATGGTAAAACATAACCGGAACAGTACAAAAGTTGACCCTGACCTCTTATATATAAAAATTTACCTTCTAGCTCGTGCTTCTTCATTCTGTGAGGTAGCACTAGCACCATTGTTGGTAGCACTAGCACCATCATCGGTAGCACTAGCACCATTGTTGGTGGCACTGGAACCATTGCTTGTATCCCCTTCACCATCACTACCATTGGCACCCCTGCTGGCCTGCTCCTCAAGCCGATCCAGCACCTCATTAGCTCTCTGCACCATTTGCCGAGCTGTGTTCAGCCGCACCTGGGAGCTGCTCCGCCCGGCTGTAGAATAAATCACTCTCCCTAAGAGAGCAAGGCACACCTTTCTAGTACACTTCAACATGCATTTTTGGAAGAAAGTAAGCAGAAAACAAAAATGCCCGCATGAAAATAAACTCTTTGTGGAAAGGACTGAACTTAGTAAAACTATGCTGGATTGTGGTTGTTATCAATTGTGGGTTAGCCGTCATCACAATTAATATCAATTGCAATCTGGTGATATTTGTTTTACTGAGTTCAGTTCTGCCACCTTTAAGGCCTATTCTCATATCCAAAGAAACTGACTTCTTGTCCATTTTCATGCCCTTGAGCCCCTGGTAACAAATGTGGAGACAGGAGGCATCATCTATATGCATCCCAGAGACATGAGTTTGTCTTTCACACCTACATTTTTTTATATACTACAATTAACAGGCATGAGAATGTAAGATAAGTCCACTCCCCATGGATATGAGAATGCATCATAATGGCTCACTTCTCATCAACTAAAACTCAGTTCCCTCTAATTTCAAGACAAGAAGTAGATAATAGCCACACAAGCTTTTCCAAAAACCTCTTTACAAGAAGCAATGCCACGACAAACTGAACAACATAGCCACTTGCATTAACGCAACTGTGTTGAATGCCGCAAAGTTGATTACGCTACTCATACTGAACATATTTTATCTTCATTTCTAGAGAGTTGACTATCAGTCAGCATCCTTGAAGTGCAACGTCACATTTCAGTAGAAAGGAACAGATCCCTTGAAGAAGTCTGAGCGAAGTTAGAAATTTTTGCTAAGTGAATATAGGCTGTGCCCAGCTTTGCCCATAGCGTGAACTTTCGAAATTCGTGATCAAAAACATTCCTTGCTTTTCAACACTTGTAATGTTACAGCACCTTGTCCTTCAATTCCTTCAGGTGCTGGGAAAGCCAAGGTCCCCAGGTACATAGCACTGGCATCCATGGGGCCACCACGAACAGTGTGGTGGTGATGGTGGTGATGATGGTGGTGCCCCGATCTTCCACTTCCATGTCCGGGCTGTTGTGGCTGCGGAGGAGCCCTCTGGACCAAATGGATGACTTTTCCATTTACATCTGTAAAAAAGTACAGGTGAATTGGTAGTAAAACAATACCACTGCAGAACAACCTCACACAAAAAGTAAACAATTCCAGTTAAGATACTGCTGGCCCAACATGTATGTAAGCTGACTCTCCTGCCAGGCATGATTGTAGAGGATGTTTGGCATGGGGTTCAGAGAATGCATATGATACCCAGCACACCCACTTCGAACTCCATGACCCCCTTACCCATCATTCCCTACAATCAAGCCTGGCAGGAGGCATGTCAGTCCATTTGCATGTTGGCCTAGCTGTAACTCTTATTGATATTCTTCTCACCATATTCATTGAGTTTCTTGTCATCCTGAAGAACTCGTCCACAGTATATCAGTCTCTGCTTGTCTGCTGGGATGCTAACAGATGATGCAATCTTCTCTTTGAATTCCTTTACAGTAATCTGTAAGAACACACATGTGGTTAACAAGGAGGCAGCAAAAGTTCTCAATTTATTCTGCAGTTAAGAATCATTCAATGACAACATTTCTGAAGCAGAATACGTATTAAAGGAGAGTTACGATTGACATTTGCCAACTTGAAGACAGACAAAAGGTGTGTTTCTAGTCTAAGAGGTTGGAACAACTGCACATAAATATGTCACATTTCTCAAACAGTAGTTTACACTCCTATTTTGAATAACTTTTACAGGAGTTTAAACTCCCACCCTGTTACTTCTCATTTATAACATTCCAAACTAGTGCCTGAATGTGGACAGGTACAATCCTTTAAGCGAAAGAATGATCTGACTTCGTATCAGCCATATTTTCTGAGTATGCGCAGTAGTATGCTTGCAAAGAAATTTGGGGACATGAGAGGAGGGGAAAAGGCAAGGCTGAAAGTGATGTCAGATTGTTCTTTGTTTTAACAGATTTTACCTTCAAAATCCATGTCACTTGATTTCTGCTACACTCACTTATGTAAAAACCCAGTTATGAACTCTACAAACATGATGAAAGTGTATTGCCAAAGGTGGCTACACCACATTAAAAAAAATACTTACATCATCCGGGACGGAGTAAGCGTGGTTCTGGGAATCAAGAGTCTTTACTGTTACGTCAATCATTTTTAATCCGGTGTATCAGCCGATGATCATGTAACCCTGTAATTATACCACTTTTAGCCATCATCACACAGAAACTCCTATTACATTACAACCCAGAAGCTTTGGGGGAAAAAGCTTTTCTTTCTGAACAAAGTTTGATACATTCATGTAGTCATTATTATGAAATGGTTCTGCTACACTATCATAAAATGCAGCTCAGATCCATGCAAGTGGTACAGGTATATTCATGTGAAGAAAGCAGTTACTTCAAGAGTGACTCAACAATTTCCATGATACATTTCTAGCATTTTATGACCCTCCCACCCTGGTTGTCCCACATCTCCCAAGTCTGTCCTGCACAAAACTGTACGTTTTTTTTGGAGATTACATCACATACTATTGTTGCGGACAGCTAGTGGGCATGAAGTCACCCACAACTGAATCCTCCCATCCCTATCCTCCCACATCATGCTACGTCATGCTGGCTTCAACCTCCTCGGCTATACCTGTAGGCAGTTGAGATCCAGCCACCCCCCCCCCCCTCCCCCACATGCTACTTTAAAATTATATTTTTCTCTTGTGTTCGCTCCTTTATTTTATTATGTTACTTTATTTTATTTTTAAAAAATCTATTCCAGCTTATGGCCACTCCCGAGGCAATGTGGTGCTGCCTATCGCCATGTGGCACTTCAAGGAGTTACCGTATTACCTCTCATATTGTGCCATGCTGGTGTAGGCGAGATCGACCAGTTTTTAGAAATGCATGATCTGGTGGCTATACCGGCATGCCGGTATAAGGCGAGGTGTGCCGGTATAGAGCGAGGTTTTCACATAAGTTACATTATCCTTTCTGAACTTGACATTTGCCTGAAAATCGAAATTCACGTAAAGGCTATCGAAAAGGCACCTTTTCCAAAAGGGTACCCGTACCATATATTGTTTTCAATCGCAGTGTTTGGCAATAATCTCTATTTAAACAGTATGTTAGAACAGGGGGTTCCCCTGCCAAAGCAGGCTGACGATGGGATTGGTCACACACTCTACATTTTTTAAATGCACTGTGCAACAGAACTGACATATTCTCACAGCCTGTACACTCGCCCATTTTCATTGTAACATTATTTCAGTATGGTACCAGAAGCATTCCGAAAATGTTGGCAAGGATCAAAATTACGGAAATCTACCTCGGTTATTATGGCATGCCAGCCACCCCCGGGTTATACCTGCATGCTGGTCGACCTCGTTTTATACCGGCATGCTGCAATATGAGAGGTAATACGGTATCTGTTTCCAAAGGTCACAGAAAACCACCATCAACACAAGCTTGATACAATAAAGAATTATTAAATTTAGTTCTACATAAGGCTTGTTGAACCAGGCCAGTCACATTATGAAAAGCTTCGTGCCCGCTGTTACGTACAGCCTTGTGCAGGTAAAAGATTCTTCACGACGACCCTCCACCACACTCTCTCAATCAGGACTCGCCAATCATTGGGCAATGGAGACCATATTGTGCTGCATAACTCACCACCTGCTTCCACTTCCCCCTCAGTTCAGGTAACGAGCATTCCTCCCACTCAATGCAAGGAAATCAAGCCCCAATGTTTCCCAGGCTCCCTTGCAAAACCATGTGAAAAGTTTCCCTCTTTGGCCTTGAAGGCAAGAGAGGGGATAGGGGGCAGTGTGGAATGTGTGCTGCTTGCACATAATATATTGGAAGCTGCTTCCCTCGCCTTCCTTTTTCTCTCTCTCACCTGCGTGGGTGTATCCTCTCTCTCTCTCTCTCTCTCTCTCTCTGTCTATCTGCGCTTGGCCCGCACTACGCGTACACGCTCTTCATTATCCGGCGAATGGACCCCCGCAAATGGCAAAGAAGGGCAGTGGAACTTGGAAAATGGAGAGTGTAAAAAAAGAGGTTAAAATCACAGGAAAGCCTGTTCGATTGGAAACACTGACGTCGTCGAATGTTGGATGTGGGGGCCGAATGAAGCGGAACAGCTAAGCGTGCTGGCTTCTTGTTGTGAACAAAATAATAATAAAAAAGGTAGCGGCTGTTTCCACCACTAGCTATTTATTAGTTCCGGATATATATGGCAGCAGTGCTGCCAACCCACGTTCCCACCGCCATCTGTTTTCAGCACTTTCAGCACTCGAAAAAAAAAATCCATAGAAACTAACTCGAAAGTGATTCCAGAGCTGATAAATCGAGTTCGATTGCGTATGTAGAACGTTTGGATCATTGTTGGTGGCAAAAATTATAAGTAGGCGTAGGATCCTCGCTCTTGTTTACCGCATTTCCTGTTGGCACCGTTAGTTCCACCACCACTGCCAGTGGCCAGTCTAGTCCTGGACCTCGGTTGGATCGCAGCCCAGCGTCGGATCGAACACCGGTCGAAGGCCAACCCGCAGTACCCACGTAGCACACCCCCGGAAGGATCGAGAGAGCCATGTCTGACGCGGACTGGAACACCGTCACCGTGCTGAGGAAGAAGCCTCCGAAGCCATCGGCCATGAAGACTGAGCAGGTTCTGGTTTTTTTTCCCCGCACAACTCGCCATTTTTGTAGCCCCATCCCGTTGTTTACATGGGAAGGAGGAATTTCAGAGGTTTGATTGTGGCCTTTATTGCAGGCTGTCAACGCTGCCAGGCGACAGGGAGTGGCTGTGGATACCCAACAGAAATGTAAGTTGGATCAGCTGATTAGTGGCCATACTGCAAGCGAATTCCAACAAGCTGAATGTGGCAGCGGAAACTACTCAGAAAAAGCTAGACCAGTTCCGTTGTGCAGAATAATATATTATTGTGCAACTGTGGAGGTCACATGGGTCACACTTAACCCAGTATTGCAACTGATGATGCAAGAGTTGCATGATACAAGCCTAGTTGAATGTTATGATAAGCAGATACAGTTGAATCTGGATGTAGCAGACTTCAAGGGACCGCGGGGAAAAAGTCTGTTACAACCGATGTCTGTTATAGCCAAATATCCACTTTGCAAGGAACACACAAGTTTTCTGCTTTACATGTGCTTATAATGCACACTACTGCATGCTGATTCATGCACCCCCTAAAGACCCTGAAGGGTCATCACGGGGAACTAAAAAGAAAAGGGGAAAACTGATTCATGAAACTATCCGCAAAAATGCAAATTAGCTCACCCAGGATTACGCAGGACCAAAAGAAATACGTAATTTTCTTCTGCCGCCTCCATGTTGCCAAATATACCA
The DNA here is from genome assembly GCA_000934665.2 of Catajapyx aquilonaris. Taxonomy (NCBI): domain Eukaryota; kingdom Metazoa; phylum Arthropoda; class Diplura; order Dicellurata; family Japygidae; genus Catajapyx; species Catajapyx aquilonaris. The sequence continues at coordinate 53,154 of KZ538116.1, forward strand.
GAAAAAGGATTATTTTGAGTAACTTGGATCAGTGACAGATGCGAAAATCACCCCTGCTCCAGTATGCAGTGCTTTCCTCGCGTGGAAAAGGAAGCTGACTAATCAAAAACAGCATATTTTCCTGTCAAGGGGCCAATAAATGGTATGTTACACATGAGGTGAAGGGAAAATGAGTCTGTTATATCAGGAGTAAGAAGACACAGGGCCTCATGGAAGTTTGCTGGGACCGGCCTTTCAAGTCTGTTATAACAAGGCTGTTATATCCGGATTTAACTGTACTATATCGCTCAAAAACATAGACAATTTTGCATTTGATTCAAGTGCAGGCTGCACTTGAGTAAAATGCAAAATCGTCTATGTTTTTGAGAGATATAGTACATAGTAAGTGTAGAGAGGGTCAATGTTTTGCTAAACAAGTCAGTGAGTGATGTGGGTTGCATCATACCAGGATGAAACTAATATTCCTCCTTCCTCCATTTTCTGAAAAATAAAGAGGCATTAGTAGAAAAGCACATTTGCAATATTTTCATGTGTGATTCAGGGAAAACTGCATTTATATCAATTATATATTTTTAGTGTTGCGTGACATGGTGATAAAGAGAGTTCTGTTTGATTTCTCTGCACAGGGGGAGCGGCCCAGAACAAGCACCACCAGACGACCATGAACACTGCACGCCTGGATCAAGAGACGGAGGAGCTTAAGCACCAGCGTGTCACTGTTGACATTGGGAAGGCCATTCAACAGGGACGCCAGACCAAAGGATGGACCCAGAAGGAACTTGCAACGGTGAGTTGTTTTCTCTCTCATCAGAGGTTAAATAATTTATGCCACTAATGTTCTTCACAAAAAATAGAAGTGCTAAGCCTTGGTCGGAAGCATGGCCGCAGGAACATTTAAGGCCCGTTTCCAAAGAAGCTTCAGCTTGAAAAAGTGAGCTATGGAGCTCATCCTAGCCGGTGCTTCACAGCTAGCGCCCTCAGACCGGTTTCCAAAGAGGCTTTGGCTTCACAACGGAGCGGAGGAGATTGCTCTTCAGGCTCAAGATCACTCTTTGTCTCTCCTCGCTGCCTCCCCCTGCATCGGCAGGGTCCTCTGCCCGAGCAGCTCCTTCCGTGACCTTCGACAGGTCATCTTTTTTTTTCTCCTCTCTCCTTCCGTGGCCTCCCCACCCTGTGTCATTCCCCCACCCCTAGCCACCTCCCCACCGAGATTGTCCCACATGACCCCAGGAGCCGCGCCGGATTGGTCAGAAAGACGCTCTAGCTCCAGCTTGAAAATCGCCTCGTGCTCGATGTTCAAAGCAAGCTGAATGGGAGAGCTATAATATCGACCCAGCGCTAGAAACGCGTTGCAGCTGGAGCTAGAGCCAGAGCGCACTTTTTCAAGCTGAAGCTTCTTTGGAAACGGGCCTTTACGTTTTATGTTTGATTGGTAGAAATAATTGGACTTGAAATTAAACCCACACAGTCTGTATGTTACTGTTGCAACTCTCTGTGAAACTCGTGATATGAGCTTATCTCTTAAAAATAATGGCCAAATCTTTTTCAGTGAAGCAGCTATAAATTGCTTTTCTAATTGTTGACTCATTACCTCCCCTGCAGCGCATCAACGAGAAGCAGCAGGTTGTTACGGACTACGAGGCTGGGCGTGCCATCCCGAACCAGGTCATTATCGGAAAGATTGAGAGGGCCCTAGGTGAGTAGCAAGAACTAGAAGCGAACAGCATGAGAGGTATTATCACATTATAACGCCCCTCTTTGTTTGCAGGTATGAAGTTGCGCGGGAAGGAGAGGGGTGGAACTATACAGGGACAGCCTCCTGGGAAGGGGAAGAAGTAAAGTCTCAACCCAGGGGGCTGCAGGAGTCAAAAAAAAAATGAGAGGAGCAAGGCATAGACAACACATTTTGTTTTAGGGTTACGTCGTAAGAAAGTTCACTACACATGGTTACACAGAGAAGAAAAAAGGAAATGACAAAAAAAAAAAATGAAGACAGACTTGTGATGTTGTGATTTCTCAGTCGCCAAGATTTTTGTTTTTGGTTCTTTTTTTTTTCCTTCTTTCGGCTGTTGGCACTTTGGTGGCATAGATCCTGTCAGGTAGCGTTTCTACTTTTTCTACAGGATGCAATCAGAGTTAGATTATCTGCTTTTTATGTATGTATGTTGGTTGGTTTAACATTTGTTTCACATCTGCACTGTTGAACATCCCGTTTAACAACACTTTGTTTTGCCATTCAGCTCCGGTACCGGGTTTCAGTTTCAGCCATGAGTTATTGGTGCAACTAATGTGCAAATGTACAAATCTAACAAGATTCTCGCCTAAGGGTGACTGTCGCAACGGTTACCAAGCAATAAAGACACCCAAGAAATTAGTGAGGAGTCTTTTTCCGTATCCTGTTGCCTTCCAACACTCAGCAGTACTCTCAAACCTACTAGAAGCAATAGAGTCAATCCTCGTTAGGTATGTGTGTGGTACTACACACGAATTGTGAGGATTGACTCGAGTGCTTCTAGTAATTTTGTGGCTAATTTTATACGATAAGTCTCCCACATTTTGTTCCCTTTTCATTCAGAAGAAAAATCACACGTGAAAAAGAGTTATTCTTCAGCAGCTTTTATCCTATTTTCCTTGAAAGTCAACAAGCCGTGAGAAAACATGAGTAATGAAACCACCAGGCACCTTTATTTTCCAAATTTTATGGGGACCTAATCCCGACGTAACATGAACTTCTCCTCCTCGACCCCTTTTGAGGTGATGATGTTAATCATGATTCCATCACCAGTGTAGATGTCTCGCTCTGCGGCGGATATGAAGACATCCTTCACAATCTGGATGGCCTTCTCCTTGCTCACTGGCACTGCCTTCACACCTTCCATATTCTTCCCACCAATCTTTAAAAAATTAAATTAATGTAGTGTAGGTTACACTTGCTAAGGGCCGGTTTCACCGAGCTTGGTATATGATAAAACCAGGTTTCTTTAGGAAAATCCATACAAATAGATAGGGATTTTGAGAAATACCCTGGTTTTATCATATACTGAGCTCGGTGAAACCGGCCCTAAGACAGCTTCCTGATGGCATATTAGTTTCTAATTAGAAAGCTTGGCACAGAAAGGGAAGTTATAGCAGCTTGAATGTCTTACAACAGAATTGGTGGTACCGCAATTTTCATTCTACAAAAAGTATGCCCTACCTGGTTGTCAAGCAGTGGTTGCAGCAGTGCTCCTGAAGATCCACCAGCAGAGTAGGTGAGCTTCTCAACATGTCCCACTGGGTCGTAGCTGTAAATGCAGCCTTTGCCGTCCTGGTCAAGTCCAGCCAACACATTGGACACGTAGTAAGGGAAGAACCGCTTGTAATACAGCATCGTGGAGAGCATCTGTGCGACCGCAGGTGTCGTCATCAGTTTGTGGTGCTCGTGGAGATACATCTGCATAGGAACGAAGATATGCGATATTTTCATAACAGTACAATATCCCCAAAGGTCATGCACTACCCGTATTATTATTATTATTATTATTATTATTATTATTATTATTATTATTATTATTATTGCCTGAATGCAGTACCTTCATGCGGGCATCAAGGAACTTTGTGAGTGTGAGTATATCACACCAGCACCCGGAGCACCCAAGCACAGTGTTTGGTGCCAGCTTGTACAGCTTCGGCTGCTCCCTGGTGTAGATGGAGAAACCAGCACTCAAGCGGGTGTCCGACGCAATGACAGCAAAGTCTTCCCCGGCCACAGCCACAATACTCCTGCAAAATAAGATGTCGTACATGTGCATTACAAGCAGGAATAATGCCACGTCCGACAAAATAACAGTCATGCAAGTGCATTTTTACCCTCCGTTGTCAGAATAGGGGCTGAAGTACGCCTGTTTAGGTCCTCGCAGGCCGTAGCCGGGATCCATCTGGCCTTCCAGGTTCATCATTATTCGTCCGTGCGATGAAGCGAGTACGAAGAGGGCAGACAGGGAGGTTCTTTTTTTTCACCGGAACTGGCGGAACAGAAAAAGTCAATCGAACAAGTGAAAATTACTCAGCTAAACACCGCAATGGCCGCCGTTCATCCGCCTCAGAGACACCTACTGGGAGATCCAGAATAATGAAGAGCGTCATGGCTTCATAATAAATTAATATTAAAATGTTGCTACGGGGTATTAAAATTTTAACATTGTGGTGTACAATATTTGTAGCGTTATTTCCATAAAATGCGAATAGTGGAATTGCGATGAGGTCACGCTTGTCCAATATGGCGTCGCACTGATGACAACAAACCTGTTCGATTCTGGTAATTATATTTTATTGCCGGCTTCCACTGTGCCGGGTTGTCAACTAAAGGGTGGAAAATTAACGGGGACAGTTCCATCTGCCTGGCTGTCATTTTTTCAAAAACTTGTCGCCTTTACTGACATCCTTAAAAAATTAAATTAAGGTACAGATTCAGCTCCAAATGCAGTGTTGCTTAGCAAGTTTTCGTCATGGTTTATTGGATTTTGTGACAAGTACACAGACTGCAGATAAAATTTCAGAAGAAGGTTGACATTTTAAAAAATATTTAAAAATGTATTCTCGCTTCAATTCTAGTGTGCTGATTCTTGTCTCCAAACTCAACTTATTTTTCGTCCTGGGGGATGAATCTCACCCCGGATGATGGTGTCCCTGACAGTGGAGAAAAGAGCGCTGATGCTAGTCATAATGGGGCCAGAGCCAGGTTGGACCCAGCGAAAAATAGGGAGGAACCAGAAGGTCAAGACTGTACCGCATGCGATGAGGGGAGCTGGAAAGTGTCACTTGGGAGCTGTGACGTGACCGGAGATGCCCTGGACAGCATTGTCATTCCTAGTTTACAAGACAGCATTGCCATTCCGAGCTTTCATGATTCCCCTTCGTCGTCACAGACTGATTTCAGTGAACCGCCGAGCCTCCCAAAACCGAACCTGGACATGACACCAACGCCATCATCCTCTAGGTCGCTGACTCCTACCCCTGTCTATAAGGCTGTGAGCACTTCTGCAATAACTGTTACTTCCTTGCCTGTTTCCAACCCAGATCTGCCTCGTAGCGTCAGCTGCTTCAACTTGGGAAACAGATTTGTGCATGTTGAGAGTCGGGTCAAACGTTATATTCGTGACATGAAGCAGCGGCAGGCAGAACATCGGGCAAGGTCACCTGGTCGCTCAGGTGATCTCTCTTCAGACTGGAGTCATCAACCAGAGGTCACCAGGCGTCACCATGCCCCATGGTTCTTTCCATATGAAAGCTCAGAAGAGGATTCAACTGTTGAGAAGGATTCAGAGGCACTTAAATGTGAGATAAAAAATGAAAAAAGGTTAAACCGGCAGAAAGATCAAGTTTTGTCTGAACTTGAAAAAAGTCACCAAGAATTACTTCTAAAGTATGCAGCAGCAGAAAATACCATTGATAAGCTCCGGTTACTGACAATGTTTCCAGCTTCAAAGCCTGTGTCTGAGAGTAGATCCGAGAGTACAAAGTCCCCTGCAAAAGAAAGCAGCACAAGTGATACACTGACAGATTCAGAACGTGAAAGTGACAGTAGTGCCCAACACCCAGCTGTGCCAGTCAAGAGCAAAAGTACCCGGGCCATGTCACAAACTTGTGAAAATAGTGACACCCCAACAAAATCAGAGTCCAAAAGCGACAGCAGCAGGCGAAGACGCAGTCAAGCAAGAAGCATAGATGGCCAAACAATGTTACAAAGCAGTGTGGGTCTCACTTGCAATATTGATAGGGATGGAGCCATTGATGTCCTCAAGGAGTTTGAAAGTAGGCCGAACCCAACTCTGGAGAAATCACGGAGAAGCACAAGTGCTCAAACAAGTTTCCAAAGAAATAGTGTGGGTGTCGCATGTGACACACTGGATTTGAAACCTAATCAGGTCAGTAGTGCGGGTGTTCAAACTGGCTTTCAGAGTAATGAACCAGGTGATTACAGCGCACAGTCTTTGAATGCCATGACGCATCCAGTCACAGAGCTTACCACCAACCAGGCAATGAAAGTTGTGGAAGAAAACCTTGCAAGATCCCTTCACAAATGGCAGGAGGAAGTGGAGACTCGGCTGAAGAAAGTTATTAGCAGATCAAGGCGCAGGAAAGATTCACCCAGCCCGTCACATGTCACTATCTCATATAGTGATGATACACCATGCAACAGTACAAGCTCATCAACTTGGAGCAAGTCACAACCAGGCAAAATTCATAATCCGTCCAAAACTAGTAACGAGCCAATTTACCCAGGCATATCTAGCAGTAGTACAAGTAAACATCACTGTGCCAAAGACTGTTGCTCCAGACATTCATCGCAACATGATGACCTGAATCCAAAGAGTGCTTCTTCATCCGTGCAGACAACAAACGATGCCGAGGGAAAATCTAACCCAGAACCAGTGAGTATTATCATACAGTGGTGTCATTTCCCAAACTTCTATCAATAACAACTTCTCTCGTTGACAAAGAGGTGCAAGGATGTCCCTTTCATATCCGAAATTATTTGCACTTTTGTAGATGTTGATACCTAAATTTTTAAAAATACATTGGATGACCCTTTCATTCAAGGGGGAATTTCAAAATTGTGCAGAGCAGCTACAAAACATTTTGGTATATTTCCTATAATGCTTGGAGTGGCAAAAATTAATTGGTTGAGGAAGTTATCTTAATACACTGCACTAATTCTTTGGCTGAAAGTCACTTGATTTCCAACTGCTTGGAATGCCTTATTGACAAACAATCTTTTTCAGGACTTGGACAGACTAATTGCCTCGATGCAACTGGCCGAGAGTGTTGCTGCAGCCATGAAGTCCCGCTCAGAGACCATGCTACACCAACTGCGGCGCATGACTCAGTGATTTTCCCTTGTAATGTAGTTCCATATATCCTTATTTTATGTCCTTGTAAACACATGCACGCTTACACACAGTGTGACACACAACTTGGTTGGAATTTGCTATGTTGCTGACGCTAGATGATCTATCCTGCAGTTTGGTTGCTGACAGAATGGACATAGACCTTCAGGAGTGAAGAGAGTTTTGTAGGAGCTTCTCAAGTAGTTGATGTACGTCTGGAGGTTCTGGTTGCTGGACCGCACCTGCTCTAAGCTGGTTGACATGTCAGCTATCCTTCCTTGAAGCTTCTGCTCCATCTGAAGGCAAGGGAAGACGTAATGTTTTTTTTTTTTTAATCCTCCCTGTTGTAAAAGTTAAATTGAAATGAAAAGGCCTCAGGTTATTGTGAAGCATCCATCAAAGTATTGCGTGTGAGGCCTTGTGGACAGTTGTGACAGAGATCGTGGCCTTGCCTTGTGCAATGTTTCCATTAACCCTCACTAACTGTTAACTCTGGCAAGTGACTAGGAACAACTTTTAACCAGAGCAAACAAGGGTCCATGGAAATATAGCACTAGACATTGTAGGAAAAGGTAATTCACATCATGCAAGGTTAGGTTTGTGCTGATTTTGTGACTTGCACTTGGTTAAAATATTTCATTGTTTTACTTGGGAGTATTTCCTTGCATTTAGCACAAAACCGGGAGCCGTTCAAGGAGGGCATCTCCACATTCTAACCCCTTGTATTCACAAAATTTCATTTATGGATTTAGGACTGAAATTGGACTATCCGGAATGGCATCAAGGCTAAAAATATGAAGAAATCTGAACTCAAATTCATAAGCACTATTTTCCACCACAGTAATTCCGTCCACATCTACACAGTATTACGCTGGTTGTGACCCAGGTTGCCCGATGATACAAAAAGTATAGCTTTTTTTCTCAAAACTTACGTAAAGCTGACAGTTTTTGTTTGTGTTGACCCATTGAGAATAATCAAGGCAAGGATAGGTATTCACGTACTTCATCTTTGGCACTTGCTATTCTTGAAGTCTCAATGTTTGCCTGCTGTATCCTGTCCTCTAGGGATCGAATGCGGGCTTGCAGATTCTTCCCCTGGGCCTCGTACCTCTCCCTGATCCTCTCCAGCTCCACCCTTCCAGACTCTGCCACAGACTCCAGCTTATGTGACAGGGAGGCATTCTCCCTTATTTTGTCTTCAACACGGCGTGTCAGCTGCTGGACCAGCTGGCTTTTATTGAGCACCTCATCCCTGGGTTAAACATTTAAAGGAAGGTTGTCAGCAGGAAGGAACGTAAAAATTGTGCCAAACAAATATCACAAGTCCTAGTTGCAAGGGTGGCAACAGTGATCTTTTTGTATTAGAAGGACTGTAACTGTTTGTGAGAGAAGTAGTATAGACCTAGCAAAAGAAACAGTCACAATAATGGTAACAATGATGATGTCGATGATGAGTAAAAATACTAATAACAATAGTCTTAAGAGTAATAATACAGTTAAACCTGGATGCAGGGACAAGTTGTCCTGCATGGAACTTTTGTTTGGCCCCAGCAAAGCATATTCACTATATCTCTGTTAATATCATTGGCATACAAGTGAGGCCCCCCATGTCCAAAAAAAACAAAAAACATTTCAAGATTGACAAGGCAAAGATATGACCTTGCACTTGTTGACGTGCTAATGAAGACAGAAAATCCTGGCTTTCTGGCTCATTGCACATCTTTCGGATGAAAGGAATTCACCAGATGATAGTGCAGAAAAATTCTACTTGCAAGTTAGTGGTATAATTAACTCAAAACCACCAAAATTGGAATTAGTGTGTTTCACTTGTGTGCCAACTACATAACTGTGGGTAATTTTGTGCAAAATGTGATGACTCCACTGTAAACAGGTTTCACTGAAAATGAAGTAGATTAGTTTACTTAGAGCATAGAATGTGTATAATATTCTTGAAATATATTGTAACTGTGTGTATTCTGGAAAGTATGAAAGTACAGTAGTCATATCTAGTCGTGACAATAATTCTATGGTCTTATGTACCCTACATTTACAAGGAGATATTCCTTGGAGATATTCATTCCATTAATTTGTGACATGAGCTGTAGTGTGTCACTACATATTTTTGTTGGTACTTGCAGATATTACTGTAGATATAATTTGAGTGCCAATGACTGTTGGAACTAATACAAGTTCAATTTGAGAACTTCAGTTTTAAAAGCATTGAACATGCATTTGATCACTACCAGTCAGCTTGCTATGAGTTCTAATTGTATCACATGTTCAAGCAACAGTTCGATGTTGTTCCTAAAATATAACTTAAGTCAGTGAAGGATGGTGCTTCCTTCAATAACTCTTAGTTTTAGGCATTTTTGGTTCATGTCTGAGGAGCAGCTTAAGTTCTTCATTTTCGGAAGGATAAAACATTTCCTACAGCTTTATTCACACGGTTCTAGTCAATGTATACAGGGTCCTAAACCATGGAATTATTCCAAGTCAACAAATTTTCGAACAATATTTTTTACTCCTGTGCAGGTCCATGTTGGACTACGTTAATCACTTTTGTATATGAGTGTAATACCATGTTGCAAAGGAAAAGTATTAAATGGACAATCAACTTTCACTATTCAAAGACTATACCAAGAACGTTTTTCTGAGGCTGCAACATGCAAGTACAAGTGAGGTGTCGGCGGCAAAAACCCTATTAGTCACATCGAGGTAGTTTTGAGAAAAACACGAAAAACTTCTTGGATACATAAGGGGTTTTTATGGAAACTCTCTATTTTCAGCATTTATCTCGAGGCGTTGTATGGGGTTTTTCCGGTTGACAATCGTATGTTCCTGTAGCTAGATGGCTGCAATGTCCAGCTGTTATGTTATCCCGAAAATGAATAATTTGGACATATGGGGTTTTTGACACCGACGCCTCATTAGTAATATTATGTAAGTAATATCATGGAACCAAAGATGGCAATAAAAGGTATATAATCCTGACCTAAGCGTCTTGTTCATTAATTCCAACTCTTCGCACCGGGTCTTGTATGCCCCAAGTTTGCTGTCCGCGTTCAGCTTGGCATCCTCTGCGCTCCTGGTGCTTACCTGCTGCCTGTCCAGTTGTTGCAGCAGCTGCTCCACCTTTTCTCGGGGAGGGAGAAATAATCATTCCAGTTTCACTACCTATAATGGACCCAGGCAAAATAATATTGTGTCGCCCTTAGGTTGGGCGCAACCTAGGCATACCTTCCTGGTGAGCACTGCCACATTCTGCTGCATCTGGTCTCGATGCCTCTCCAGCGCCACCCTGTCTATGAGGACCTCCTGAAGCCTTGACTCGCTGGCCTGGAGCATCTCTGGGAGGGGCTCAAGCTCCCTCATCCGCTCTTGCAGCTGCTGCTTGAACAGCTCCACTTCCGTCCCCACCTGGCTCTGCGCCCTCACAAACTCCGCCTGAAGGTCCTCCACGGTGTGGGTCTTCTCCTCCAGCTGGCGAAGCGAGTTGTGGTAGTGCTGCTCCAGCTCTTCCGTGTGGAGCTTTGTGTTCTGCAACTCCCCCTGGAGGCCCTCCGAAGAGCGGAGGGCGGTCTGGAGGCCCTTTTTTTTAACCCCCCACATCTACAATTAATTCATCAGTAACATGCATGGCAAACACAAGTTTCTTCAGTGTCTTCATGATTCTACTGAATAATGCAATGATAGAAGTGCATATGTACAGTGAATCTGACCGGACTGACCTGGTTTTCAACTCTGAGGCGTTCCAGCTGTTCCTGTGCTTCGTCGAGCCTTGTTTGTAGAGCGGCCACCTCCTTCTCCTTTTCCGAGTTGTTCGTCACCTCTTGGGTGTCCAGCTTGTCCTGAAGTGTCTTGGTCCTCACCTCTGCATTTTCCACCTTGGTTTCCAAGTTGCTGACATGTGCCTGGAGGAGCTGCCTGGAGCGCTGGAGGTCCTGCACCTCCCGTTCCCTGCACTGGAGCTCGTGGGCTAGTAGATCTTCCGCAGTAGTCCTGCTTCCTGACAGGTAGCCCTAATGAGAAGACGCAGTGTCACAAGAAATGGCGCACAAAGGTTTCCCCCAGTTCAGAACTAAACTTTTCCTACCATGTCGGAGCCAGGTGATGTGCCGTACATTTGACTGGACATGTCCCCAGCATGGTTTATAAAGCCTGGATGAAGGGTCTGCTGCTGGTGCATCCTGGGAGGCGACACCGGGAGTGGACCTGAATACGTGTGCGGCACTTCCACGAAGGGAGGCTGAGGGTAGTCCGACATAATGTGCGGTGCACTGGCAGCGCCTGACATATTCATTGTTGGAGCCAGGTTGGGCACCTTGTCTTCCTTGCTGTCCGCAGGCTGGGAAAGGGAAGTGTGAGCCCAGAAATTTTTGTCACATTACTTGCGGGGAGTTATTTGCATTAGTGGGCTGGAAATTATTTGCATCCTCCCACAGTTTAATATGACTTCTGCTATAACCATGGAAATATCTTGTTCCAGAATTTCACTGTAGGAGTGTAGGTTATAAATTAACATGAGAAGGAAAGGGAAATAGAAAGTTTCAGGTTCACTACAGGAAACAGGAAGTCAAACAATGCCCCAAGCAAATTTTATGCGATCTTGATGAACAAATTTCATTAGCGAATCAAGAGGAATTCTTCAGTTGAGGATGCGACAAGGCTTTTAAACTGTGCTCAAATGCAATGCGATTTGTACGGATGCAATAGGATAGTTAACCCAAAAGTCGTTGTACTGTTGTACTTGTGCCTGCCATTCAGTCCATTTGTTGGTCATAGCATCGCCAGCCATCATCATGCCGAGATTGCTCCCACCATCTTTATCTACTGACTGTTCCTTCTCTCCTTCCTGCGACATATGGCTCTTCTCCTGCACCTTAGTTTGTGAGTGTCTGCTGGACGGTGTCTCTAATTCTGACATTAAGGAGGAGGTGAGCTCCATGGCGCCTATGAAGTCTCGGCTGTCGGTCGATATGTCTGCTATCTGTCCCATCAAAGAATCAACCGAATCAACGTTCTTTACCTCCCACATTCTGTTAGGAGTACCACCCCGTCTTGGAGACTGGTGCGGTGCAAAGATGACTTGAATTTGCTCTTGCGACGCAGCACGATTGACATCATCATGCTGCAGGCTCTCCGCAGACGGGGTGTCAGCTGGTGAGTCAAATGGACAGCAGCATTGGGCCTGCAGTATTTGATCGAAGTCATCTATCGTCTGGTACAGAGCAAGGTTCGGAGCTTCTAAGGCTAGGTGAGGGTCATAGGAGCCTGTCTGAAGGAGGAATGTGCAATTGAGCCAAATGTACAACCACTTGTCAGCCATCAAACAATCATCTACAGACCAAAACCAAGTCCAATAATTACTACAATTATGACAATGGTTCAATGACATGGAAAGTGGTTGCACGGCTGGTATAGTACAGTGCAAGGAGTAACAGAAAAGTCAACAGAGGTCAAATTTTTGGTCACAGTTCGTAATAGTTTGGGTGACCACTTTCTGTTAAACAAAAGGTTGTGGTAACTGAAACCATGCGGAAATGCCCGTAATTGCAACAATTCGTAGCGCAGATCAAAATATCAGCCATATATGAACAATATAAGTAAAACCATTGTTGCGCATCTGAAACATTAGATGACCCACCTGCCTGAGGTTAATGCCGCTGTCTCGCTTGTGTGTCACCTGTCCTGCCGCATTGACCGCTACTGAATCGACGCAGACCGTCACCTTATTCTGGTCCGACGTCCAGCACACCTCCTTCTTGCGCCTCAAGTCAACGTACTGAAATTAATGATGGACATTGTAATAATGTACATATCACAAGTTTTGCAGCAGCAGCACGTACGACTGTGGTGGTAGAGTTTCCTTTGTGGGGCGGTACCACCGCACTACTTTTATTCCTGGCGTGCAGGTCTGTGTCGCTCCTCTGCTTCCTGGGTGCTGCTGCTTCTGCGTAGTTGCTGCTCACTGCCAATTTTGCATCCTTATTGTTGCTGCCGGGCACCATTGTTGCCGCCCCTGGTTGGTGGTGCTGCTGCTGCTGCCTCTCCCCTCCCTTGCTGCTGTTGCCTGCCATTTATCACTACCTTTCCTTCCCAATTTTGAAAACAGTCTGGGGACGGCCCGGGGGCAGCGGCGGACGGACACGGGTTCAAAAGTTCCCTGGCATCGAAAGAAACGCCCTCAGTTGGCTGGCAACCCGGCAAATAATGAACTCGCTAACTCAAAACAACAATCGCGTTGAAGCCATCCGATTCCGCCGCCATGTTGGGCAGCCACGCGTCACGTGATCGTGCCTCGCTTCTCTGATTGGCTGGGAGTACAAACATGGCCGACACTTATCAATCACAGGACGGCGCCATGTTGGAGCTCTGTTGGAGCCGCGTGCTGATTGGTTGAAGCACAAGCATGGCGGATGGGTTGGAAATACATGCAAGGGTTGGAAGTAGGGCAGCAGAGATGGACGATTGCAGCTGGGCACCCTACCGATTCACAGCCTGATTTATTATTGGCATGTAGGGGACAGAAAGTCAGAAAAGGCTGCTTCGTTCTGCAGTCTCAGGTCGTGGGTCACACCAGGGACTCTGCTCGGGCCACTTCAGGTACTGACCGCAATTAAAATTCGACGTAACTGTGCTGCACTGCAAATAAATTGTGTAATTCGCACATTGACCTTGTGCAAGTGAAAACCACAGATGATGTGCTCTTTTGGTCTTTGCAGATATATTTTATGCTATAAATAGAATCTGTATTGATTCTTGAACATTATCAAGCAAATGGGAATATTCGCAACCATTGCTTATTAACGTTGCATTGATTAGAAGTCGCTGCTTAATCCGATGCTTCTGAAATATGCTATGAACCAATGAAAAATTCTTCAGAAATATCACATGAATGTGAAATAAATGTTCCGAGGGCAGTTGCAACGTACATAAATGGACTGGCATAGTTACCTGAGAGTAATCTGAAGTCTGACTTACTTGTAGAGCACGACAAATGGTACCAAGGTAGTTGCGATGCAGTCACAGGAACAGGACATCCTCGAGACGTTTGACCTCCTCGAGTCAAAGCAGCCTCAGAATGTCAGTGACATTAAGCATCTCATACATGAGAACTTCAACTCAAGTGAGTCGACTGTTGCAAGCTGCTTACAATACCTATGTTGACCTTGTCTTTTTTTTTTCACTTAGCCAAAGATTCATCGCTGCTAAACAGTCTGTATGACTACTACCTAGTCACTGAGTCATCCAGATGTGTGGAGGTGCTGGTGGCCGTGAGGGAGCCGCATGACAAGTACCTTATGGACCGGATGGCTGATGGTTTGAGGGGCTCAAGTCGCTTGCAGTCCCTCAACCTCATGAGCCATCTGGTCCGAAAGCAGCCCACCTGGCTCTTTAAAATGGGATCACATTCTCTTATGAAAGAATTCTTCAAGGTGCTTAAGGTAAAGTTGCTGCTTGAATCTTTTTTTGCTTGTGTCAGTAGCCGTGAAAGGTGAAATGTTAACTGAATTTCGTTCCTGACAGACGGAGACTGATGTGGTTCCAGTCATGTGTGCTCTGCTTACACTCATCACAATCTTGCCAATGATTCCATCACTTCTAGCTACTCATCTCCAGGAAACGTTTGAGGTGTTCAGGTAAGAGTTGTGTCCTCAGAGTTAGGAAGTTTCCGTTGCCAACAATTTTGTGTTTCCTGCAGTCGCCTTGCATCATGGATATCCACCAGCCCTTCTCGTCTACCTGAAGAGCATCGTCTGCACCTTCAAGTTGGCTTGTATGTCCTCTTTCATCGTTTGTACGGTCTGTTCCCATGCAACTTCTTGTCGTACCTGCGTGTCCACTATGCCCATCGCACCAACCGAAGCGTCTTCCTTTCAACCGTGAAACCCATGCTACACACTGTCAAGATGCATCCTCTGCTAGTTACCGCTTCAAAGGAGGCTGAACTAACCGCATCCAGATGGAAGAAGATGGAACATCATGATGTTCTGGTCGAGTGCACACGTTTCTCACTTGATGTCGTTGAAGCGTCATTGGAGGAGGAACCCTCTTCGGCTGGAGCTCAAGCCATTTCTTCTCTCTGGCCAAGGAGGAGCGTTGACTTCTCAGCTGTTGGACGTAAGACACTGGCTACATCTTCTTGCTATTCAATTGGTAGACTGTTATGTAATCAAGCATGTCCACATTTGAATCACTGACTTGTAAAACCAAATTCTGAAAAAGAAATATGAAAACTCTGTGGTAGGAAAATACAGTCCATAACTTTTGCTGTTGCAGAGGTCCCTAGCCCACTTCCGCGCCATTCCATCACTTCAGAGACAGCTGAAAAGATGTGGAGCCCTTCATTCATCTGTGATGTCACAGATGATGCTGCCACTCGTTCTGACAATAGTGTGGCAGCTACAAAAGTTTCTGAAAAGACATCGCCACCTGAGGCAGCTGTTGAGGCAACTCCAGAATCAACTCCTCTTTCCACTCCCATTAAGGTGAATACAGTGGTGTTGGTGTGTGAGTGGAATGTGGCTACGAGTGATGAATGGGTGGAACATTCAGTGGTGACAGGATGCGTCTCATGGTGTACCCTTCCTAAATTCCGTAGCTTCACTCTACTTTCCAGGGATCCACACTGTTGTTGGTGACTTCGATGTCTGTCCCATCGTCGCCTCAGTGCCGTGAGGTTCTATTTCCAGAGTCGCCAAGTGCCACTGAAACATCTTTTAACTGGGAAAGGAGGGACTCGCTATTCTCGCAGCGGCTTCAGAAAGTGGTGTCTGAGAGACAGCACACAGTCTCTGAGGGAGGGGGGACAGGGACAGGCCCAGTGTCAGTCCTTGCTGGGAGCCGCAGGGGAAGCAAGGGCAAAAGAGGGGGCCCAGTGTTGAGCCCTCTTAAAATTTCTGCTGCAGTTCAGGTACCCAGATTGCAAAGATAATGTCTTCAGCATGGTTTCAACTAACTGCTGGGATTCTTTGGTCCTCTTACTTCTTCTCCTTGGGTACTTCACACTTTCATGTTGGGAAGAATTGGAGTTCTTACGAGTAAATCGAACCTGGTTGAACCCTCACCATATAACTGTGCAAGTCAGCCCTAGACTAATATTGCTTTTGTGTTCTGTGATCTGTTCAGTTCATAACATTTGCACCCTGTAGTTTGCATTACTAATAACAAGGTTCTCCTTTTTAATCCTAAATTTTAGGGAAATAATATTTTGTGACTGATCATCACCGATGGGGACATTTTCTGTTGAAATTTACTAAGGCTCGTTGTTTTGGATTTTAATGTGAATTTTAAAAATATATACTAACCATAATTACTTTTATTATGCCCATTATGTTGACTAATTTTATATACAAAATATTTTTTGTGCATATTACCTGCAACGTTGTTATGATAATTATTCCCAACTCTCTCTTGTGCATGTCTTGAACTCTCTCTTTCAGAGGGGTCATTAACTAATCCTTTGGGAATGGAAATTTGGAAATATTTTAGTGATGCTACTTTGACTTTTATTCTTGCAGGATGTTGAGGAAAGTGAGAAACTTATGGATGAAGTTAGGTCACCACCAGAGGAGGCACCACATGAAGAGGTAAACAATTACTGGCGAATATACGAATGGTGATATTCCATATTTAGTTTGCCCATTATTAATCATTTCACCACAATGTTGCAGGTTGCTCTAGAAGACCTGCTTGAAGATGATGACTGCTTGCCTGAGAGTGATGTGATGGCATCTAGCAGTGTCACTGGTGACACCCTGCACATGGTTGACACTCGTTCCATAGCTGACTTTGTCCAAAAAGTCAAGCGCCTTCGATTCTACAGTCAGTGTGTCCCAGACACTGATGTGGTATCGGTAGAGAAGGTTGAGGATGTGGCATCACCAGTGACGCTGCGTCGTGCAACATCATGGCCTGAGATTACGCGACAAGATTCAGAGACAGCACCAGTGATAGCAGCCCCAGTCAAATCTAGAACATGTCCCTCAGCTGAAATAAATCCAGTGACTGCTGAGGTGCCACTTATTAGAGCACCGCAAGGGGTTCAAACATGTGCTACACAAACTGATGATATCACATCGCCATTGCCATATGAGCACCTCTTTCCTGCTCTATTTCCCATATTTGGGAGCCAGGCACCACCAACCAACAAAGTTACTTCTGAAGCCAAATCTCCCCATGACCTCTTAGATGAGTGCATGAATATTGCCGCCTCACTCCATGCAAAAGAACCGCAAGACACAAAAGGGAAAACATCAGGTTTGTAGCACATGTCTCCCAGTTTCAGATGACACAGAATCTGTTCCACTGTGGTATTGTTTGTTTACTATGCACAGAAACGGACACCATTTTGCACAAGCAGATGACCCTGTTGTATTACCAGCTTCTGTTTGAGCGGCATCGGAGGCAGGTGCATGCGGAGAGAAATAGGCGGCTGGCCAGCAAATCCAACAGCCTTAGGTCACTGGAGGAACACAACACAGCACTGGTCTGTTTTCTATACATTTACACTTGGATTCTTTGTGTGCATCAATTTAAGTGTGTACCTTCTATTCTGTAGAAAGAGCAGCTAACTCTAGCTGAAAGTGACATGAAGGCTGTACGCAAGGAGCTTACCCAAAGCCAGCAAAAGTGGCAGGGAGAAGAACGCCAGTGGCAGACTGCCCTCGCATCACGGGAGGAACAGCTGGTTAAATTCTGCAGAGAGAATGAGGAACTGACTGCTTCACGCAAAGTGTCGGAAGCTAATGCAGCTTCAATCCGCTCTGAACTTGAAGAGACCCGAAAATTGCTGACCTCTGTCCAAGCATCTGAGTTTCAGCTTCAGAACGAAGTCAAGAAGCTAAGGGAAGAGGCCACCAGAGGCAGGGAGTTGGAGATGCAGCTGCAGCAAACCAGATCCGAGTTGCTATTGTTAGGAGAACTGCAGGACAAGAGTAAGTGCAATGCTTTTTACTGCTATGTAATGAACTTGTTTCTTAAAGTGGTAGGCTACCTGAGTTTGTTGCTGAGAAGACTGAGAGCTAAAAAAAATCTTGATTAAGCATCTAAATATTAAATATCTATAGATTATCATAAATGGTTTCATTAATTTACATACATATTGGGCACCTTACTTTGTCTGAAGATGCGACAAACTGATTGCTGTTGTTCTCACTTTTATTATTGTGGTCATCCTTTCTGTTGTTGTTCAGGCCATGAGCAGCTGAGAGCTCTTCAGGCCACTCGGTCAGAAGGCAGTGCGGAAGCGGAGATGATGAGAAGGGCATGTAAGGAGGAGGTGGCATCACTTCAGGCAGTGGCAGAATCCAAATCAGCTCAGGCTGAAGGGTACAGGGCGAGGGCTGCTGAACTGGAAGCCATTCTGGGTCAAAAGGAAGCTGCTATTTCGGAGCAAAAAAGGCTGCTCAAGTCAGTTAAGGAAGAGGCGGAGGAGAGAGTCCAGTCTGTTGAGGCCAAGTACAGGTGGGAAACGTGCAGTGAGCGCTACATGTGCTGTCATTTCTAACTTCAACGTTTGTTTTGTAGTTGTTTGCAATCCCTGAATGTGCAGCTGGAGTCGGAACTAATGGAAACTCGTGTGCAGCTGGAGGAGATAAGCAGCCGTGCATCTGCTGCCGTTTGCATGCAGGGACGACCTAGGGGCAGCCCAGGGGCAAGAGAGGGTTCACAGGGATCAGGGTCACGCTTTAGCCCCACTTCTGGAGCAGAGCAATGTGTGTTTGGAAGTCCACAGCTGACAGAATCAGTAGGAGAAGATGTGGTTCAAGGATTGTTGTCCAGTTCAGACAGCTCGTTCAGGTCATCACTCAAATCAGCCCCAATTGCTCCTGGGCCAATGCAGAACTTGGAGCTTCTGCTTGGAGAAGAGGACGAGGAAGAGGAGGAGGACATTGCTTCTCCTAGGCTACCCACAGACGAACAAGAGGAACAAGGCGAACCAAAGGCTGAAAGTAGAAACCCAGCATTGCCCGACTGATTTTGGTTTGTAGCTGATGGTTGGGCTGGGGACGGAAGGGTTGTAAGACTGTCTTTATTTTTACTTGTGCCGGCCGTCCATAAATTAGTGATGCCATAATACGAGAGAGAGGAGAAAGTCTTTAAATATTCTGTACAGCTGAGGGTACAAATCATGTCTAGTTTTCATCAGAATACCATGAAATATTTGTTAATGTACCAGTCACTATGTTAATGCCGATTGCCTGTTGATGTAAATTACGGCGCAATAATAATTACCTGCATGACTACTCAAGTATATCTTGTCACTAGAGGTTACTGGAATAAGCGGAAATAATGCAATTGAGGGACTTTGACATGTTTGTTACACAAATCTTTTCCTTTTAATTTCATGCCAGTATCCATATATGAGAATGACTAATGAGGGAATGAACTTAGGATAGATTGAAATCACCTTAAAACTGCATATTTGCTGCGTAAGGGAAAAGTCACATGCCAGTTGCCAAAAACTGTCAGTTTTTTATGGACGGCCTAATAATATTGTTGTTGTCTCTTTTCCCCTTTTGCGTTTGGTATGCTTCACACTGTGCATAATATTTTATGTTATATATCAATTTATATTAGATGTTATTTATCAAAGAGTTACGAATTATGGTTGGAAAAATTTACCTTTGGTTCGAATGAAATGTTACACTAATATAAAAAATGAGAGATTAAAGTGGGCCAGAGTAATCTCTTTGGTGTTTTTATTGCTAATTCCAGATATTACATACAGGCTATCCTACTAAAGAAAAAAAATATAAGCGTAATAAACACTACATATATGTACAATAAGCAAACAATACATGAGTAAAAACGTGCAGGTGTTCGCAGGTTTCCTCTGAGTATGTACTGCAATAGTATTGAAGTCATGCTTCTTTTTTGACACATCTTTTTTTTTTTTAATTGGCATGTAAAATTTCATCCTACAAAAAATGCTGTCTTGACTATTTTTTGTACTGAAAGAAGTCTCTGCATATAAGGAGTAACGTCTTTGGTATGCAAAATAAGGTGGGTAAGTTAAGATTTTTAAAAAAGGAACATTCACTGACTTAGAGAAAAAAAAGATTCAGCAGGAATGCACTGAGTATCTGAATAACAAGGAATGAATGATGTTGAAAAATTGGAAATGAGGAAATAGCAAATGGTCCCTGTGGATCTTTGGCTACATTGTAAAAAAAAAAAAGCACGAGGTAGGACATTTGCACGAGAGGAAGTTAAGGCTCCAATTTCACTCGTTTCCAACATCCGTCTGGCAGTTCATTTCGGATGTCCTCAATGTTGTCAACTTCTATCCGCAGCTTTTCAAGCTCCTCCTCGTAGTTCTTCAATGACTGTTTCTGCAAGTATAGGCGTCATTTAAAAATTATTTGTAACAGTCCTCTGCTCACTGACACTGACAATATGCATGGATCAAAGATAGTGAAAAATATTTTCATATAATTCAAGAATTTTATTCATCTCCACCTGCAAAACGCGTGTGGCTCCAAGTTCAGCAAGTCTCTTCTCCAGTTCGCTGGCCTGGAAGTCTGCTTCTGCAGCAGCCAGCCGTTGCTCCAGTGCATTCAGTTCATCAGATGCTGCAAATATAATTTCAGTTTTAGGCAAGAAAAATATATGGAAATACTTTTCCCACCCAGAGTTTTATGGGTCTTTTAACTCACAGACTTCCTTTGTGTTGTTAAGCTGTTCCAGGATTTCGTTGACAGCTGCTAAAGCCTCTTGCACTTTCTTGGATGCGTCCGTAGCTTTTACTTTGGCCTCGTTGGCTTTAGTAAGGGATTCATGCACTGTGGCCTCATCCCGCTCAGCCTTACCCTCTTCTTCTGCCAGATTCTGCGTTATCTCCGCCATTGCATTCATGAGAACCGTCGCGTCATCTCTCAGTTCACCAGCCTTAACCTTGGTCTCTGTAGCCTCCTCTTTAATGGTTGCAGCTGCTGAGGCTGCCTCTTCAGCCATCCCTTCTGCCTCTTTAGCAGCATCCCTCGCTTCAGTGGCAACTATCTCTGCTTCTTCTAATCCCCTGACTGCATTTCTGGTCCTCTCCTCTGCTTCTTCAATCAGGTCTTCTATGTCATGCACTCCTTTCAAGGCCTCCTCGGCCCTTCCTCTACTCTCGTTTACCTGCTGACCAAAGCCTTGGAGGGTTGCGTATGTTTTCTGCGCCTCTTCCAGAGTTTGGTTGCCTAATTCAACTGCAGCTTCAGCTTTCTGGAGTGCACTGTGGGCATCTGCCAGCAGTTCATCAGCAACCTGTAAGGTGAAATGATCACTCATGCTGAGTAACAACTCTTGGTAACAATCATCAAACTCATGCGACCCACAATAAAATTGCCATTTATGAAACATAATTACAGTATTACATCCTTACCTGCTGCTGAGCAATACCCCTTTGTAACAAAATTTCAGCGTCTCGGGTCTGATCATTAATGGCATCCAGTAAGTCGGCATGGTCAGACAGTAGCTTCTCCGCATCTTCTCTGAGTTGCTCAGAATCTTCTTCCACCTTCTGGGCCTCCTGCTTGATGCTCAGGGTGTTGAGCGGGGGAATGGTCAGTGCAAATGCTTCCTGATAATTGGCAATGGAATCATTCAGTGCAGCAGAAGCTTCTCTCTGTGCTGCTGCTGCCAGTTGGAGTGCATCAGTCATGGCGTCCTCTGTCTGCGAGATGTCTTCCTCCAGGTACCGGATCTCATCTCTAGGGTTTAACACCATGTTATACAGAACAATGTAAAACTTGCGCATTGACATTTTTAAATATTATATTAGAATGCGGTTGAAACCTTCAAAAATGACATGATGGCACATCTTATTCACCCCACACGTAGTCCGCAGTTATCAATTTTCATAATATTGAGGCTACACTTACGTGACATTCCGTTGCTGTGTAATTGCATCCTGCGCCAAGTGATACGCTTTGGTGGAAGTGTTGAGTGCTTCCTGGGCAACCATTTCCATATCTTCAGCCTCCTTCTCCAACCTGAGACAAAATGATTAAGTTTTTGCAGATTGTTGATGACTTCAATAATTCCAATCAGACCCTTTTTATCTGACACAGTACTTCAATTATTGTGTGCCATTATTATTACTGTAATTTGTCTAATTTGTCAGCAATCATATCAGTACCTTTCTGCTATCTTTCTGGATTCCCTGGCAATGTTGGACATTTGCTCACTCTGCTGGCCAAACTTCTCTGAACGTTCCATGGCTTTCTGGAGAGCATCCCCACCATCTGTCTCCAGATAGCGAGCTGAGTTCCGTATACTTTCTCTGGCCCTCTCAATTCCTTCCTCTGCAGCAGACACATCCACTTCTCCCTGGACCAGGTCTTCCTCACACTGTGTTAAGTTGCCCCGTAGGTCAACTGCAGCCCTCTCCACTTCCTGCAGTCTCTTCCGCATATCCTCCAGACGATCCACCAAGCTGCGATCCTCAGTACCTGCAGGGAAGGTCGTATTAATGTCAAATTCAGAGATAACATAATTTGACAAATGCTAGTGTGTGAGAAGTGTTTCTGGTGTATTTTTACTGAGCATACCTCCTGTAGCTGACTTGGCTTGCTTCCAAAGTGCATCGACTCTTTCCTGCACTTCCTCCAGCTTGTTCCCAAAGTCAAGATCATCAATGACTGTGGGAGCATTGGCAATGTCATCCAGCAGCTGCTTTAGCTCAGACAATTTAGCCCTATGGATGGACACAGCATCCTGCACGAGGTTGTAGCATGGAGGGCAGTCGACACATCCTGCATGGCGGTTGTACTTGTTCTCTTTGCACCTGTCACAGTGCAACCCTTCAACATTCTCCCTGCACTAGAAAAAAAATTAAAATGTGTTCGTGAAGATTAACTGCACGTATGTGGTTATAATTTATCAGTCAACGCCACACTTACAGGGCACTGTCCAAAGGCATCGCACTGCAGTGACAATGATCCAATTGGATCACACTCACAGGGCTTGCATCCTTCTACAGAAAATCCAAAATGGTTAACAGCACATTCGTCGCACTGCTTTCCAACCACTCCTTCCCTGCAGGAGCACTGGCCCGTGACCACATCACAGGTGCGATTGCTGGCTCCCATTGCGTTACAATTGCAGGGACTGCATCCATCTCCACTGATAATGTCATAAAATCCGTTCTCACATCGGTCACAGTTCAGACCTGTCACGTATGGCTTGCATTCACACTGCCCTGTTATTTGGCTGCAGGACGGTACACCATTCTCAAAGACAACTGTTCCTGCATAGTAGCACTGGCAGTGCTTACAGTCACCCTTCTGGATGGCTAGAGCATTGCCATAAAAACCTGCGGGAATGAAAAGGTTTTCTCAATTGTTTAAAAAAATAATAGCAAGTTTTGTCAAGACTTGAAAATAGTGCCGTTAATTAATGAGGCCATTATTGCAATATCCTGGATTATGCCAAAGTAATCTACCGGTATTCTTTTTTAATGGAACTTGACTCTTCTTATGTTCAATGTAAAATTTCATTCATTTCACTACTAAGGCACTTACGACTTACCTGCCAAACATTGATCACACTGGGGTCCTCCAGTATTGTAAATGCATTTAATGCACTCCCCGGTGGTGCGGTTACAATTCCCAACCGCATTCGGATCAACATTGTCATTGCAGTCACATGGTAAGCATCCCTCTGGTGCCTCGTAGAATCCATCAGCACACAATTCACATCTCGGACCTATGTTCATGAGTGTTGTTTTGTAGTAACATATCAAGGCAAGTCAAAATTATTGCGACCAGTAATTATTTTACCTGATCTTCCAATGGGGCACTCCAGACATATGATGGTGTCGTCGGCCAGCTCGAGGCATGCACCATCACCAGGGCAGCCACACGGCTTGCAGTCATGAGGTGTGCCCTGCAATGCGTTGCCGTAGTAACCTCTGGCGCATCGCTCGCAATTGACTCCATCTGTGTTGTGTTGGCAACGGCACTTCCCATCTTCTTGGTCACACTGATTGGTGTGGTTGTTGCATGAGCATGCAACACAACGAGCAAAAGGTCCACCCTTGGGTGGGTCGTGGGTGAAACCTGACTGGCATGACTCACAGAATTGACCTGTTCCAATTAATTGCAGCATTTAGTACAACACAAAATTCAAGAAATATTGCAATGAAAGCACAATGTGGTATAACTAACCTATGTATCCTGCTGGACATGTGCATGTCTCAATGTTGTTTGCAGGAGGTCCTGGTGAATTTCTACTGGCTCCTTCAAGCTTGACGTCATCCAAAAATCCGACTCCTCTTAGTGTGTAGGTCCCTCTTATCTTCAGTGCAGTCAAATTTGATAGAACTGTTATGAAGTCACGAGCTGAAAGACGTGGACTCCAGCCGAAATCTGCATTTTCATGCAGCCGAAAGCGGTATTCCTGGTTCTGGATTGTAGGCAATGGGTTTCCTTGGCCGAATATAGGTTGCGACACAACCAGTCCAGCCCCTTCCAAAATTACGTCCTCGACTGTGGCCCTCGGTCCATTCTCTCCAATGCGGAGGGTAAAGACAAGGTCTTGGTTGTAACTCCCCCGCTTGTCTCCCAGGAAGCGTTCTGGGAATATAACAAGGCAGAATATAAGTTTGAAGTCCAAGGCAATGAAAAAGGTCATTTCCATTTGGTGGTGACCATTTCATTATTTTATTTGTCACTTACCTGGAGCAACAAAGTACACTGCATCTCTTCCAGGAGCAGTAACACCTATGTTTTGTGTTAGTTGGTTGTACTGCATAGATATGGAGCGACCAGTGTACTCTTCGGCTCCCCACTTTTCCATTCCTCGAGCAAATATGCTCTCAATGGCGACTGCAATTAGAGACAGTTAGTATGGAGCACAAACTTTTTACTCAATTATTGCTTGCTCACATTTGGCATATCCAGGAGCAGCCCTACATACAGATGAGTGCCCAAAACAGAAGCATGGTGTGCATCCGAACTCATTGTCAAGGTCCAACTGGAAGTAGCCAGGTTTGCATCTGAAAGTATTGGGCCGCAGTACAATTACAAATGCTTACCCAGCAATATTAGTATCATATAGAATTCAGATGCAAGAAAATAGTTAAGACTCACTGTTCACATCTCTGGCCCTCGACATTCTCTTTACATTGGCAGAGCCCAGTAACCGGATCACAGTTGAGCTCATTGCCAAGACTTCCAGCCGAGTTGCATCCACAGGGATGGCACCCATGGTTCCCAAAGTCATAATAATTCACTTCGCAACGGTCACACTTATCACCAGTGACACCAGGCTTGCACTGGCAGCGTCCCTCGCTGTTGCACTGCAAACTGCGGGATCCTGTAAGGAATCGGTTTGCATTAGAACTTCTCATGTCTCCTTTTCATAACCAACCTTTCCAATCAAAGATGATGTGACACTTACAATTAGTGCAAATAATGCTTTACAAGGTTTTGTGCAAGCGATATCTGCTGGCATTTCCTTGGCGTTATGAGGGTTGCATCTTATCAGGATACTAATGTCTTATCTCACCTGTTTCGCTGCAGTCACACCGAATGCAAACGCCGTCGAATCGTTGGTAGAAGTTCTCCTTGCATCTCTCGCAGTTGGGTCCATCGCGATGTCCAGCACAGTCCAAGCAGTGTCCACCATGCCCTGTCCTGTCGTACAACTCTTGGTCGAAAAAGCACCGGTTGGAAAAGTTGTTGCAGTTGCAAGCTGCGAATAGCCAGAAAAGGGCGACAATTAATTTATTACAGTCACAGCATGCAGTCACATGCTGTTATTTCTTCAACAGGAGAATGGCAACAGTACCATTCTCTATAGGTTGTAGGCTATATCAAAAATACATAGATTCGTCCCACTTACACGACCCTGTGAACCAGGGAGTGATTCCGTCCCACTCTTTCGCCCCTGTGTTGCAAACAATCACCGCACCGTACACAGCAACAATGGGAACCACAAGCCTCAGCATCCTGCCTCCTCACCATTCCACTCTGTGGTGCAAGACACGCGAATTTGTCTGATCCATCATCGTTCTAGGAAGAATTCGATCTGTTTGCTACAGATTTTCCCCGCAGCATCCTTTTTTTAAAGAGGCGGCTTTTGATCTCCCCCCAGAAAAACATTCCCATCCCCCTGTAATTTGGACGGCATCAGTGAAGGAAAGGAAGCGGAACAGGTTCGCCATGGGATTTACGGTCGAGCAGGTCACGTCGGACAGGTCGTATAAAAGCGTTGCAGGATATGCCAGGTTCTCCACTTAAGAGGCCCCTCTGATAACACTTCCAAAAAACGCCCCAATAAACTCAAACGATCCTCAACTTCCCATGAAGCAGTGTGAACACATGGCCACCGAAAATGATAATTACGAGTCAATCTCTGCGAGTAGACGTCTTTCCATCAAAAGAAGGTAGAAATTTGGAAGGGGTAATCTTGCTGTCAGTTTGTAATTAATAAATCCTTCCCTTGTCGGATAGTAAAATGCTGACAGGCCAAGTTTGCAGTCAGGCGAAGGGTGGATGTTTCTTACGAGGTGATTTTATTCCACGCCCATGCCGGATAAAAAGGCTTGAATAACCGGGGGACAAGAAATTCCGGGCATGAATATAAGGAACCGGCTCGAGTGAAGACAGCTTCTGAACTTAAAAGGGGGGCAAGTGCAACGAAAGAACCTGTAAGGTCGCACTGCGGGGGCTACTGGTTTAAATTAGGCCTACCCTTACGCTGTGTCCAACTGCATTATTATCACATGAAGTTGGATAGAAAAAAAAGCTAATAGATGTGCAGCATTGTCGCCAATTTGTCTACTGACAGCACGGAGAAGAGTTTAATTTGTAGGAAAGGTACAGGGTGACCCTAAAGTCTGGACACATAGGTACGAGTAATTGGATTGCATTGTTGGTTGCCAGTTGTGCCAAGTCCAAGTGACAATATGGGCCAATGCAACCTTTAGACTGTCAACAACCTCCCAATTGGCACAACTGGAAACCAACAATACAATCCAATTACCTAATATATGTATCCTGATTTTAAGGTCACCCTGTAGAATGATAAGGGTTGATGGATTAGCAACAATTTTGAAAGACAATAGCATCCGTTAAACTCCCATTAGATATTCAACCATAAATGGTGCAACCACATAAGAGCAAATTATGAAAAGATCTCCGATTAGTGTATGTATTCGCATGATTCATAATCTGACAAAATTCGACGTTTTTTTTCTCCTTAATTTGCCTTCACACAGCCGGCTCGCAGTCTAAAATTATTTGCTGGAATTTTCGTCCCACTGCTAGTTACTGCTAACTTAGCAGTGTCAGTGCCAACACTGGTACTGGTACCTACTGCTAAGTTTTAGTGGGATGAAAATTCCACCCATTGTTATTACTGGAACATGATCCAAGTCAACATTTCAAGCTTAGGTGAAAATGGATTGACAGCAACCTGTCAGAAGCAACAATGATCACTTGTCTTCTCTTAAAAGTAGTTGCTGGAGTAAACAATCCGTATATAGCCTATTCTTCTACCTATACAGGGAGCCTATGGCAAGACCTGCTCTGACACCTCCCATGTCACCCGATCCGTCCTGTTCACAAATGCAGATGAATTCTTCCTAGACAATGTCCCTCTGCCCCTCCCTTTCCCTGCCACCTCCACGTGTTCCACCAACACCCGAGACAATACCGGCAAACACCTCCGCGCACCTGAGAACCAGAGGGACAACTGCCTAACTCTTGGCCCTTCCACAAGAGGGCGAGACCACCTCATCTCCCTTCTTCGTCTTCTTCTTCTTTCTCATTCCTTCTCCTGTAGCAATGGCCCTTCCTCCACCTCTTTTCCAGTGGTCCATTACTTCCCCATCTGACTTGAACCATTTTACGATCCGCTTCCTGATAAGTCGCCAAGTGCTCTTTGGGAAACTCTCTCTGGAAAAGGTTTTCCTCCTGACATGCAGGACTTGATTTGACAACACTGTTCTTACACCGATGGGCCTCTTTTTCTAGGGAGGATCCATCAAGCATTCTGATGGAGGTGGTTGAGATGGGTAGGGTTCTCTCCTCGGAGAGGGGGGTTAAGGTAAGAAAAGAATGGAGGCTGGGTCTCGAGAGAATAAGGGGGGATGAAATGGAAGTTGACGTGCTCTTTGACGCTCATTGTTGTGTCGACCACCAAAAGGACTTGATGTGTACAACCGTACTTTAGCGACCGATAAGTCACGACCCGAGGACCGTAAAAGCGTGGCTGGAAAATGGGTTGGATAGGGCTAATAATGGTAATAAAAATATGCCGCCCATAACTTCGAATAGGTTATGATTATCGCAGCGAGTCCAACCTCCTTACAGGATATTCACACCTTTATTTGTGTGGTATAAGCATGTTTAAAGTAGTGATTACCGAAGTTGCATGTGGTCAGTGCAGGATTTTCACAGCACTAGGGTGAGAACCGAAAAAGAAAAAAATATCTTCCCCTTCATCCATAATGGAGCATAGTTTTTTCCCCTCCCAAGTTCTGGGCCCTGTTGTTATCGCACAGCCATTTCTGCCCTGGGGGCCGTCTCGACTTTATGGGTCCCAGAAGCTCTTCGATACACGTCTGCCATGACTTGCGTGATTTATTATCATCGTGCTGTACCCAACATGTGCCCCATACGGCCATTATTAATATTGCTGTAATTATCATTATGCCACATATATTTTCCTCTGGGCCACTCTTGGTGGGCAACAACCTGTACCGGACACAGTTGGTGAAATACTGTTGAATAGCGGGTCAGTGCATTTAAGGCCAGGCTCTTGACCACTCGGACAACGTAGGTCAACAGGCTTTTGTGAATGGAATTTCCAATCCCTTGAAGGTTTTTAGGACCCCATGGCGGCCATCTATTCTTTCGGCTGCCCCCTGGGGTGCTTTGAATTACTGCTTTTCAGCTTTCGTGTTTCCGAAAAGCCTCTTTTGACGAAGGGTGCCCATACTGCAGCAACAAGTGAACACACAGCTGTAAAACGAAGCTTCATCTAAAAATTATTTTAAAGAATGGGAGCTTTTCTTATCTGTTCTGAATCACGACGATGAGAATCTAAGGCACGTCGTCCCATCAGCCCAACACTTTTGGAATAATGACTCCAATTACAGCGGCCGCCGGCTTTGACAAACATAATCTGTGGCTCCGGAATTGGATTGGCAACGGTAAGCCAGGTTCCTCACTTTGAATTAATGGAAACGTCAGTTCCACTGAAGAAGAATCTTTTCTGCTGCCGTTAACCCAATTATTCGCTCTCCTGTCCCTTCAGATTTCGAAATTACAATAATCCCACTTTGTGAACCGTGAGTCGGATTTGTCAGGTCTAATAATCATTCCCGGGTTTTATCATGCTTCTTTGGGTAACGATGTATCCGATTCATCAGCAACCTTTCTGGGAGGTCCTACATTTCTTACATTATTCTAAGGAAATAGGAAACGTCTTTTGCAGGCTGGGGCGTAGTCCAACTAACCCTACTAATTACCATGAGCTACGACCAGACCGGAGCTTCTTCATCTTATATAGACCCCATCGAGCAGAGGAGATGTACTGCTTCTTTTCTGGTCCCAGAAAGCAAATTGCCTCCTACAGAAAGGTTCCCTGGGGGCCGCCAGTCCATTTAGAAAAGGGGTTCTGGTGGCCGACCCCAGTGAAGGTAATGTAATTTACAACTCGGAGACTATTCTGGGAAGAACTTTTTCGGAACTTCACAATAGCCTGAAGTGTACCTTGCCTTTTTTTATGTGCAAAGGTGACCCTAAACGTGACTCGCTTGCCATTCAAAGGAAGGAATGACGAGGCGTATATCCTTGACTGTAAATCTGGGCAAAAGAGCACCGTAACTCTAATGTTTATTACGAACATGATCCTGTTGCTTGCATTCTTCGTCGGACCAAGCACAGTCGAATATTTTGAGTCTTATAATTAAAGTACATGTAGTGTACTAATGAACTATTTTTGAGCTCGTTTTGAACAATATTGAAAATCACCTTCAAGAATATGAACTGTGCTTTTCCCTGGTGCATCGTGATGCATGCCTTCCTTTTGTTCCTGACGGTACACCCTAAAAGCACTCTTGAACAATGTAAACCCCTCTGCATATGATTACAAATAACCTGAGCGTATTAGCATATTTTTGAAGCTTGTGTGTGCCAAGGGCCCAAGTCGTCGCCCAAAAAAGACCTCCAAAGAAGTCGTGACTCGTGATGAAGCTCTTATCGAAAGTGGTGTAGACGGAACAATCAAAAAGTCTTTTCCATCGTCTCCCCCACCTTAGGTAATCCTCCTCTCACGTCGTAAAAAAGGAGATTGAAAAGGAAAAGAATTTGTAAAAAAAATCCTGGGGAGAAGTGTGGGAGCGGCTCGATTAGTTCCGGTGGAGACTAGAAGGCTCGAATGGGTCAGGAATGCAAGGAGGTTTATATCACTCGACACGTGTAGTACACTGTATCCTATTCCTCTGTGTCTCTCGATCGCCTTTTTCCCCCAGCTTCCTTTTTTTACGTTGTCAGATAACGTTGATAAGTTATGCGAAGGTGCAACAGGTTGGAGAAAAAAAAATGGTTGGGGTGGAAAGGAAGCTCCCAAACTTCCCCCCCTCAAGCCTTTTGACCTTTGAGCTCCAAACCCAGACGACGCCTCTTCTGTCCACGCCCTTCTGCGGGTAACGATTGGCCCACTAAAAAAATCGTTTTCATCCACACCTAATAACAGCTATAGTCACTACAGCAAACTAACACTCCCATGCAACAGGCATACAATGAACCAAAGTTGTGCAGCATGAATAAGTCATATGCGATCCCATTTACAATTTATCCCAGACTAGTTATAGCGGACTCGTTGCCAAATTTTGGCAACAAGAGTCAACACGGACAAACTTGTGGATGGAGAGAACAAGCGGATTAGGTATAGGATACTTTAGATGATGATTTTGCACAGTTCAATATGATATTCAATCATTATGCTTCCAAATTGAAATGACATGAGAGGATGTCCACCTGACTGCTGTCAACGTGCATGTCCGAAACAACATTTTCTGGTCATGATAAGTGACAATGAGTGATGATCCCTTAATCTCCCCTGGCAGCATGATAGATTCCAGGGGCCGTGTTCCTTTGGATAGATTAGTCTGAAGAGAGGTTTCCGGTGGGTGTCTAGAAGAGGAGACTTTTCACCTGCCGCCCCCCATAGCCGTTTTTCTGTTTGCATTCTCCTCCACCACCAGCCACAGCAGAGACCGACCTCCGACTTTTTCCCAGCCAGAAAAGACGGTCAGGGATTGGCTGTTGGACCGACTTGGAGGCGCATCCATCCGGAAAGTGTGTGTGTGTGCGTATATGCTCGGGTCAGAACCAGTCGGCCTCCAGTCTTCTGTTTGTGCTCACACAAGGTGTATTTGGGAAGTGGAGGTGTTAAACTATCCGGACACGGTA
Source organism: Catajapyx aquilonaris (assembly GCA_000934665.2). Classification (NCBI taxonomy): domain Eukaryota; kingdom Metazoa; phylum Arthropoda; class Diplura; order Dicellurata; family Japygidae; genus Catajapyx; species Catajapyx aquilonaris. The sequence continues at coordinate 84,439 of KZ538116.1, forward strand.
AGTCTGCTGTTTTTACAACCAATATATCACCAGCTGCATGCTTGGAACGGAAACCATATTTCACGGGGGATTAATAGTCGCGGTAAATCATTACCTCATTAAAAACTGTTACGTAACTCGCCCAGTGTTTATAAATTTTGGGGATATCACATTAGAGACGCGTCGTGGTTAGTGCTGACATTATCTACGTACCCAGAAAGATATACGCACCTTTTTGGAAGGTACGGTGTCTCTACGTTTTCCTCCGCCTTTTCTCAGCCTTGTTTGTCCAAAGACCGCGCGTAGGCGCGTCTAATAAATACGGTTCAAGACCAGCCTTATCTACACCTACACAAAGAGCCTTCCGGCTGAGAGAGCTCTTATTTTCACCTGAATTTATGCTAATGTCGGGCAGGGGATGTCGGACTGGAAGTACGCTAACTGCAGGGCGTAAAATTCATGGCAGTAGACAATAGGTGTCGGCCCTACAGGTGGTAGAGGTGACGTGACGGACCGTCACAATGAGGGATATCGTATTTAAGATCGGTAATTTATGTTGAATTTTTATATTCGGCCTTATCTCCTCTACAAGTGAATCATCATACATTTGATTTTTTTCGATGGGCGTCATGAGAGCCAACACAAAGTTGCGCGTCCATATTTCTGCCTATACATATTGACACAGACACAAGCAGTCTGAACTATCAATTATGGAAAATAGATATCACTATGACTGGGAAAGATGTATTTTTTACCGTGGTCCATTTAATTACGGGCAAGGCTTTGGCCATTTTTGGGTCGTTCTGTTAGGAGGTAATTTTTTTGGAATTTTTTTGGCCATTGGAACATCTTTGAGACCATTTTTTTGCTCAAATTTTGGGTCAATTCATGGGCCGGTCATAATCTGTAGGAAGTGTTGCGTTGCTCTCAGGATAATAAAAAATGAAGATTCGTGGTGCTTCTGACTCTCATGCCATCTAGTGGCGACCAACCTGCACAGCTTGCGTACAACTTGATCGCGGTTCTTGGCCAGTGTGTCCCTCTGGTTGAAGGAACGCCAAACAGAGCTGATTACAAAAATCGGGTCAAACCTGGCGCGACACGATTAGTTTAGAAGAGAAAAACCGCCCATAAAGTTTGCGCAGAAGATTGCAGCAGCTGCCAGCTCTCGGGGGATCGCTTCCTGATCTTTGACCGGGCCGGACCAGACATTCCAATTGCACCACAGCATGAGATTAGACCGCGGAATGAATCCAGCTTTATATAGATTCAAATAATAGTTTCAGTAGAAATACTCGGAAGCGAAGCGAGTCGTTTTCTAGTGGATTTGTAAAGCTTGAGAGATAAGAAGGAAAACTCGTGGAATTATGACCGCAATATCATCACCATCAATGGTTTATTTATGTTGATGTGGTCGGCCTGCATCAATATCTATTTGTTCTTTTAAAGCGTAGAGCAAATAATTTGCACCAATCGACGCGCTCTTTTCATTCAAAATATGAAAAAAATCCGATAGGAATCCAAAATCAAATAGACATTTTGCTTTTCACTCATCTATAAGAGCGTAAGATTCCCCTGCTCATAATTAATTGCTGGTTAATTACACCCAGCATGAAAAGTCCTTAACTGCGCAATCAGTTCGACACAAGCACGATTTATGCAGATCTTTTACACCTGATTAAAAATGTCCTGAGCATTGTTGCTTCCCTGCCAAATTCGCCAATGACTTATCGAGGCTCCAAGTCGCACAAAACCAACAAACGAGCAGGAAAGGTCACGACAATCGGCTCCGAAATAAGGGGGGAAAAATTTTAATTGTGTGTACTCACGCTTGCACTCGTGGGTGTTGTCAGAAGTTGCTCTTCCCCAGGGCACATCGTTGTAAAAGGGCAGGCACTCGTTGCAATCCGGTCCTCCGGTGTTGTGCTCGCAACGGCACACCAGGCGGGACTGGCCGTAATGAGACGTGCTAGGCACGCACTCCGAAGCATGTCCGTTGCACTTGCACCTATATACATAAAACCGCACCGTGTTATAGCCCACACACACTCCCAATATATTACTAACTAGATAACCCATAGCCAAAATTGGGCAAAACCCTTATGACTGTGACCAAGAGCTCTTGCTGAGATGGCCCGTCGATTTACCACATATAGTAGGCTACTATTCTTCACGGATAGATGGCACACTCTATACCTATGCACACTCCCGCCAGTCTCAGGTCGTGCTAGAGATAGCGATACTATGAGGTCGGACAAACATCCGACCGTGAGAATAAGCCTATTATGAGAAAGATACTCACCTGCCGCCCACTGCAAAATCGGATACGGCGTAAAAGTACGACTCCAGTACTTTTGGATCGCCGAACACCTCGTCTCCGAAAGTGTTGATTCTGTCCAGAGTAACACGTATGTCCGTGGCTGTCACCCATTCCTGCAGCTCTTTGCTGTTCTCGAAGTTGTAAGCACTGGGTCGGCCTTCAAGGGTCGAGAAGGCCACGTTGCCCCCGGTCAGAGGAGATATGTCCGAAAACTCGGAAGTGCACAGGGCACGAGTTTCTTCTCCAGGACGCAGGTATATCCCGTCAGGCAAGCTGTACGTATCACGGCACGTCGCACTGTCGATCATAAAAATAGCAATTTAGTACATGGTGCTGATGAAGGAGAATCCGACAGTTTCGCACTGCAGAAAACAAATCGCACGGGCCTGTACCTGCTCACAGTACCTGTAGTATTGATATGGTATCCAGGGGCCATCCTGCGACGTCCTTTTGTAAATGGCGAAACTCTCGGGTCGCGGCGAGTAGAATTTTAGGCGGACGTATGTGATGTCGAAGGCCTTCTCTGCCAACAAATAGTTTGGTCATTATTTTTTCCCCTACTCACAACACAAATAATAATTGAGAGAAACTGTGATTCAAAAGTCACGGCATCATGTGAAAAATATGCAAATATTTCACTGAACTAAACTATTAAGTATCAACGGTGTCATACTAATTTATGAGACATGACAATCAGTTACCTTTACGATCAATATATCCTGTGCTGTTATATTTTGATTGTATATATTTGGTGCATTTTTATTGCCTCTCTTTCAAATGATTAGAATCAGAGGGTAATTAAAAATACTGCATTATTTAAAACACATAGGGATAGGTTCGCAGATGGTGACAGGCTGGACTATACTTCTAGATATTCGCATTCACTGTAATAATGGCATTATTGTGTAAAAATACTAAACAATTGCTTCAAACGTGTAAGCATAATAATCTCTGACGATTTAACTGGACACATTCTTCAGTGTGCCTCTCTGACAAGTGAGACATGGCAACTCTGCCTTGAAATCTGATTCCTAGCCTATTCTAACAAGCTGGAAACGATAAAAGAGGAGGGAAGTCACCCTAATGTGTTTATCCCTCCTCAAGACACAGCCAAAAGTCTCCAGATTCCCAGGGTAGAATCGAGTTCGTAATTTTAAGTTCAGTCTGGTGTCCCCCCCATCGTCTGTTGTTTTTTTGTGCGTATGTATATCGTGCGGGACGTTTCTCCATCGTAAAGGTCTGATAAGAACTGTTTCAGCACTTGCAGGCATGAATGCCAATCTTTATAAGGCCGGTAATAAAATCGGAGAGAAGGCTGGGAAAAAGCTGGACCAAAAAAAGGAAACTGGGCAGAAGAAATGGTAATTACACGAATTGCTTTTACTCGATCCACTGATCACACCATACCCTCTAATTCATTTGCAATTTAAACGGCCGCAAATGCAATCACTGCTATTGAATTATTCATTTACAATATGACCAGGGCAAACACATGTAGCAGTCGTGTAATAATAATTAATGTCTGTTGGTGACTTGCAGAGTCTTTTGACATTGACTATATGCGAGATTGACCCGAAACACTAAAGTAGAGCACCAGGCTTAGTTTAAAAAGGGTGTATAAGAGAGTCACTCACCCACTTTTTCAATTTGCAGCTGCAAGGGTGATGTCAGAGGCATGGGAATTAGGAAAGGGCAACATGACATGTTTCAGACCTTATATTGTGCATGTGTGCCAGGCAACAAGTCGACCCACACATTGCTGCATTGCAAAGTCAGTGCCACCACTCTCGGCTAATAAAAGTGGGCCCACAGATATGATTCAGGCCATTATTGGATTCACACTTTCCTTTTGGGCCGACTGATGTTCATAATATAATTTTTGAATAATTTTTATAACAACACCAACAACGGCAATACCTGTGAACAAGAGAGGTTGGTGGGTATAGCTCGGGACCGTTAGGATAAACTAGTGCAAATTTGGCAAAATCCGGCAAAATCAGTATGCCAGTGACAATTTTAATGAAATGGCCCGCCTATTTGTCACGTAGTACTATTTTTCATGCCCAGATGGCGCATACTCTTTCTGCACACTCCTGCCACCCTCATGTCGTGCGAGAGATAGTGATACTATCAGGTCGGACAAACATCATATGGAGAGAATAAGCCTATTAGTAGAACGATTAATCGTGCCTTCTTCAGATTGATTGGAAAGGACTGTATAGTTATATATTTTCCCGTGGTCCGCATAAGTGCAAAAAGAGAAGCAACTCACTAAGTCCGAGGGTCAGGTTGACCTGGTTAGGGTACTGTACTCCTTCCAGCATGGTCTCAGACTGCCACCAGGTCTGGTTCTCGTTATTGTTGAAGTCCGTCAGATAGGTGGGCGGATGCTGCAGACCCGGTATGGTGTCGTCGCATATCTCGCACGACTTGCGTGGCCCCGATGCTCCGGTCTGTATGCAGTACTCCTGTGGTCCTTCACGGCCACACGTGTTGGTCGCGTCCACCAGTACGTTGAACGCTGCGTTCACGAACTCGGGGATGCATCGCTGTCACGAACAAGACGAAGAAAAAAAAAATTATACAAACATGCTACATGTTGATACCAAGTACCTCCCACGACGAAGCCTTTCACAGGAAGAGAGGCTCCGGCTCCTCCTGTGTCCTGTTTTTACACCTTTTTGCCCCTTATTAAGGGGAAACCGGAGGGGCCTTCAGATGAATGATTACCCCCCACAAGTAGGACCCTTCTCAGAACCTGCCCAATTTTAGGGGGGATCCCACATGGCCCGGAAAAGAGGGTCGAAGGTACAGGAAGAAAATGTCAGCCGTCTCATTTACTACGACTCAATTAATCACGCTTTGTGAACATTTACATGATTCTCCCGATAGTGTTTTACAATGTCTGACATCCCACTTATGATGTGCTTGGCCTCCTTTTTTTTGAAGTTTGTTATTCCGGCATAATGCGGGCGTTACATTATTTGTGTTGACCTCAAGGGGGCATGGTTCAAAAATAACGCCGCAAACGGAAGAATACCATCAGGCTCCTTGTAGCTGGCAGGAATTCAAATGAGTCTGGGGCTGGCTGGCGCGGAATATATGAATTATTTTTACGGATGAATGGCCCTGTTATGGGAGCTCTTTTTCTCACCGTGAGTTCTCCAAGCAAGCAGCTGGGGCGGCCGATTTATCTCCTCAAAAAAGGCTGCAACTAGCAGACATACACATGAAAAAACATCCTTAAATCTTGGGCGGCCCACCAAGCGGCCACGAAGCCGATAAAGAACCACCAATTAAAACCGGTTTAGCGTGATAAACGGAGCTGCGAATTAGACCTTTTTCTACTCATAACAATGGAACACCATACGCAAGTTGTCCAGACCATTCCGGCACATTCCAGTACGTGCCACACATTTTTATAGCCATATATTGACCGGTACGTACATGCCCAATATGTCCTGCTACTAGTGAATCCGTTGCCGAATATTGGGGCAACACTGCCTCCCCACTTGGACGTAGTACGATAGGTCTGTCTGGCACACTATATGCCGCTCTCAGGCGGAACGTAGTAATACTGCATGCACGTTGATGATGAGTCACCCGGTGGACAAAGTCCGCGAGGGTGCTACAACCAGCAAGTGGCTCGCCTCCTTTGAACTGACCGCTATAGCTCTCGCTGTTGAACGGGGAAAGTTATGACTATGGTAACTACACGCACCTAGGTGATGAGTCAACTTGTGCTCATGGGGATGAAGTCAAGCATTGTGAATAATTCTGAAAATGATTTTTTCCCGCCATGTATTTATGACTGGCACATTTATTCACTTCCGCATAAGCATCTGCTGGCTTGGAAAAATCCAAGGGTTTAGAGTCCACCAGCAGAAGTGCTGAAGGATGAAATTACAGGCGTGTTTGGCCAGGTTCCCAGTCCACTGTGTGCTAAAGCTTTATCAGCATTGGGGCAGTCATAAGGAAAACAACGAGGACTGACCTTTGGCCCCACCGGATGGACAATTCTGCCCTGGAAAGCTTGGGCACCACACTGTGCATGTTCGTACCTCATACGGTGCAATGTAAATTTTTTTACATGACCAGGAAGGTGGGTGTGGTCTGGTACACACGCAGATCCCTTTCAATGAGCGTCTGGTGTAATTGGGTTAAGGCCCCCCCCTCCTGTCTAATTTGGCCTCGGGGCAGGGCCAGAGTTCGCCCACCCACAGACTACCGCCGAAAAATCGTACCACTTTGAGGAAGGTCGTGGTTTTCTCTGTCAGCAACGCAGGACACCCTCTGTAATTGTTGGCTTCTCTCTAATTACGATTCAGTAACGCCGTGTAATTGTCTCGCCAACCGTGTCATTAACTCGTTGCATGGCTCGACGTCAGATTTTTCAGATGTTGGCAGTGGGTCTGCGTGCAACATCCCGAAAAACTTAATTCATTCGTCGGTTCCGGCAAATCACACGCGTATCGTCACGGCTTAACCACCCGGTTTTATTAATGAACTCATTAACGTCATCTGGCCCAATGATGTAAGTCACCTAACAGCATTTAATAAATGAGTAATTACGCCTGATAATCACCCTTAATTAAAGGTTTCGTGTTCTCCCCCCCCCCCCTCTCAAATTTTCGATTGATGATGTACAGTGCGTATCCTGCATTTTAATTACCGTTTCCAATTTTGTAATGGTATGTCGTTTTCAATCAGCTCAAAATGCCCAGATATGATCAGCCTCATATTATAAGCAACAACCCCGGGCGGATAATAGCCAAATAATTACATGGCCACGGATTGACCTCCCAGACTGTATTACACAGCATATCATTAGTTAAACCTAAGGCACCGTATTAAATTATACACTGAAACCTGCCAATAGCGGAATTGCTCTGACTTAATACTTTTCCGTTATGCACGGCCGCGGTTATAGCTATAATATAACTAGCAGGGGGGCCCGTTCTTCGCACGGGGATTGGTAAATGAATTACGTTCATAAGACATCGATGTCCCAAGTTTCAGCACTCTCAGTAGTCCGGAAGTGGGTTAGGTGGCCCGGACATACAGACAAACTTCCTGATTTATATATATTAGAGATATAATAACTTGCAGAAGGGCGGGTTGTATGAAAGCTAATTTGAGTCATGTACGATGCTTTTCTTTTTATTTCAGGGTACGTGCCGAACATGACCTGAGTGAGTACCGTACCTGCGGCTTGCCATGCTCGTCGTAACACCGGCTGCCGCTGGTGTTGGGACTGTTGGTATCCAGTTGACCCCGTACCGAACCGCACATGAGCATCACCAGGAGCAACAATAGCCAAAAGGTGTTCGCCCCGGGGCTCGCCCTGGGGCAGCAGCCGCCAGTACAACAGTTCCTCCTGACCACCACCATGTCCTGTTTCGCACTAACCACAACCGTCCTCCTTCCCGCACTAGTCGCGGCACACCGACAGTACGGTACTCCATGGTGTCGGTGCATGGGCAACCAACCGTCGGCCATCTTCAATCGAACACTGACCGCCGGCAGCCTGTGCACCTCTCTCTGTCCCAAGGAGGAAGGCCCCCTTCTTCTGAGCTTCACTTTTTTGCTGTGCTGCAGCCAGCTACTACCACCCACCCACCAGCCACCAGTCTCCGGTCCTGCCTTGGCCCCACCCCCCTTCTTCTTCTTCTCCTCTTCTCTTCCCAACAACTCCTCTCAACCTCCACCCCAGTCCCTTCCTCAGGGGTGACCAACAGTCATGTCAACATAACACGTCGTCTTTCTGGAGAGAAACTGGGTTCAGCCCTGGATTCGCGGAAATGGATGCCCCAAGTGGTTGGAATTGGAGATGCAGCCACGGTGTGTTGCACTGTTTAGAAAAAAATAAAATAAAAAGGGGGGCAAAAGGGACGGGCAAACGAGGCCAGCTGTCAGACACATGGCACAAGACATACATCAAGGACGGGGTTCAAGCAGCGCAGCATCTCACACTGAAAGAGGAAAGAGGAGGAGCCCAGGCCATCATGGGCGGTGTTTCCTTCTATTCCTGGAATGATCTTGGTGTACAATCAATGCCGAAAAGATGAGGATGAGCTGGAAAATGTATACAGCATAGGACAGTTGGATCCTACATGAATCCTAATCTTTTTGACTGTGATAGTACCTATAGAGGAGGGTTGTCACTGTCCAGCTAGAAGGCGCATGGAAGAGAAGAGATTACGGGCTATCACTTCCTCTCATTAATTGCAGGCTGATAATGGGACAAGAGAGGATATCCCTCTTCCCAGAGCTAAGTCTGGGTGACTCCTCCCTGACCCCTACCCAAATCAGAAGGTCTATCTGGTGCAGAGGCAGGAAACTGTATCTTCTTATCGCCCTCCTCCCAAGCAAGCAATGGCAAGGAAAAACAATGACTCCTATTGTCACCTTCAAGAACATGCGGAACTGTTGCCAATAAAGTAAGCTCTAATTGCAAGGTTCATGTGCATAATAATTGTCACCCTTCTTCAGAGGTATGCATTCAGGAAGTGTAATTACGACAAGAGAGAACAGTAAAAAATGTTTGATAGTAACACACATCCTATCTAGAGAACTTGTAATTTCATTTTATTATTGACTCACTGTCAGTACAGTCAGGTATACATCACTCTCAGCAGAAAAAAAGTACAAGCAAACCATTGTGTACCAGGAGGATTTCCAAATGAACAGGTTCATTGCACCTACTCATTACCAAAAGTAACAATAAATATTTAAAAAAACAATTATCGGGAGGTTTACTTGTGATTAAAAGATTACAGTATCAGTTGGCACAAAGACAATGCTGATCTCATTCATGAAATGACCAGGCCACCGAGCATTTCTAGTCACGTACCTTGCCAAGCGACATGCCCTCATCGTAATTCACACTCAATGCCCTAATCATCCTTAGCTGAGCAAAATGCGAGCTTATAAAAATACGACCTCATTCCCCCAGTGTCAGTCTTTGTTTAAAAGTGTATTAAAAAACCTTTGTTATTTTTTTAAAAAATGATCAGGGGAGCTGTTTGCCATACAAACGTTGTGATCTGCCAAAAAATGCTGCAAAGCAAACCACACATTCCTGGTTTTTTACATTGGTGTTGGCAGCCCAATTGGGCTCCCTTATTGGTACCTTTTAAATTATTTTGACAACAAGTTTCCCTGTTGCACCCCGGTTGTGTATTATATCATGATGTGCCTGCTGTATCTGCTCCAAGTCATATTCACGAGCTATCACAGGGGTCACCCAGCCATCCTCAATACCCTTCACAATGTATGAGCCAGTAGCTTTCATCTCGTCCTGGAAGAAACATTACAATGTTAGAAACCTGCACTTTAACTCATTCTTGCATGTTGAGATCAGTATTTGTACAATCCTTCATTGCATTTCGATACCTGTGAATTTATTTTGCAGGCGGCTCATGCTTGAACTTACCGCTGTGGACTGCAGAAGGGCAACTCCCAAGATGATGCTTTCTGTGAGCATCAAGTGACGGGGATTGATCTCAACAGTGCCTCTTGAACCTACAACCTTGGAATGGAGAATAATTAGGCTCATTATCTTAAGACAATAAATTACTGCATAAGTTTATTACACAGGAGGAATATTAAAGTGCGCATTGATCTGGCAGCATAAAAGTAAACATTCATTAGATCATGTGGGGCTTCAGATGATGCCAACTGATGAAAATTGGGGGCGAGGGACATCTATATGGTTTTTGAAACATGGCGGGAGGAAATGGAATGCAGAAATCAGCAGCTTATGTGAGCAGCTGCGTTTCAGGCCTGGGTAGATGAACGATTAATTTCAATATCTGGGAGGGTAATGAGTCAAAATAATGTTGACAGCACTTATTGTAAGACAGGGACATTAAGAAACCACTTTTGTGCATTGTTTGGGATTCAAAATTTAGGGCAAGATGTGCAATAATGGGGAAGTAGCCTTCATTTTGGAAACTACATAATAAATTCGCCCATATTTTTTGGATTTTTTTGGCATATTCTGTTTTAAGATATCAGTTTCAGTTCCGGAGTAATTGGGGTTTTTATGTAGGCTAATGGTGATGTCACTGTTAGCCTAGAAAATGTTGACGTCACGCGAAGTGAAATGAACGCAAAAATGGTGTTATAGAACGCGCCCCGTCATTGTCGTAAAATGCTTCGCTGTTGTTAGCAACCGTCCCATTCCGTGAGCAAGATAACGGCCGGGGCGCGTATTTATTCCAGGCCGCTCAAGCCGCTTTGTACATGGCAGTGATGCCACCAGGTCGGAATTATCTGTCACCCGAATTCGGCACATGAAGGCCCCTTTTCTCCACCTGGATGGCCTACAGCCGCCTTGCGAATGCTTTCCGTCGTGTCCGCGGTTAATTCGAAGTCAAATTCCTCATATCTCGCAGTCAACCAGGCATTTCAGTGTACCCTTTCGATTGGCACCACCCGGCCGGGGCATTTTTCCCGCCAATTTCGAAGGCACTTTTAAATGTGCCGTAATTTATCCAGTAATGTCATTTTGATGCAACAAAGTGATGAAATGTATGTTTACAGGCATGGGCTAGCTAGTTATGAACAAAAATCCCAAATCCCAGACCAAGGCTACTTCCCCATTTAAATACATTACTAACTAACTAATGAATGCAGCCGTAATTCCACACCTGGAATCAACCTAAGAAACACTCATCAGCAGAGTTTACCAATAAATTCTATTGTAAGTCATTGGGCCAGTTGTATGAAAGCAAATAAGGGAAAATCTTCAATTAGTACACACTCACACTTGATAACCCAACAATCACATATTTTATCCTGATGATTCATTATGTCACACATGGTCATGTGCTCACACCAATTTTCAAACACTGAAAATCATAATCTTCTGTTTACAGTGGCAAATATTTGGCAGACAATAATTGGCCTTGTTTTTGAAGGTCATGTGATTGTTTTAAAAATATTATTTCAAATTTTAATTTTTGGGAAAATGGCCCTTTTGCCTTCGTACCAGTGGCCCTTAACCTTTCAACTTCTCATGTGTGTGACTATATACTAACCAGGACTCGGGCACCCTGGTTCAGTATGGTCAGGTCAGATCCAAGGTTGACGTTGGCCAAGTTTTCAAGGACGACATCAAATCCAGAGCCGCCAATAGCTGCCACCGCATTAATTAGGTATCCTTTCTCCCTAGAAGTCAAGAGAAGGCTCAGATTTTCATGTATTTGCATATTTTTTATGCCTACTGATGCAAGGCACCAATGGAATGTGCACAGAAGTATACCTATTTAGGGTTCTATGAATGAACATGAGTTAAGATTTCCGCACTTTCCCCCCCCGAAAATGGCTCAAAACATCGCCCTGCGTCTTATATGCAAAAATACAAAACGAACTTCTTTTATTGAATATGATCTACTGAAATGGGGGTGCATCTTATATACCTGTGCGTCTTATATGCCGTCAAATACGGTAACTATGGAGGTAGTCTATATGTTCATGCAACCAGTCACATATAATTCACTAGCTGCCACTATACAAAGCCATAGACCAATTTGAATCCCAATCGGTTCATATTGACAATACAGAGTCAAGAGTAAAAAAAGGAACAACAGTGTCACTCAAGCACTGATTAGAATTGTGTAATAACAGTTCATACTAAGGCAAAGTGCACTTCTCTGCAGCACAAGGGACACAAAGTTGTTGTCAAGTAAATAAAAACTTTCCTGCCCATACTTGTGATTGAAAGCATGATGTGCCCCAGTGCTCCTGACCAGCTCCAGACCTTCCTCAGTTCCAGCAGTAGCTACAACAGTCATTCCCAGGTTCCTGCCAATCTGGATGGCAGCCAGTCCCACCCCGCCACTTCCTCCGTGAACCAGCAGCTTCTCTCCTGGCTTGGAGTTAGCCTTGAGCACCAGGGCCCTGTAGGCTGTGAAGTAAGGAACACCAAGAGCTGCTCCCTGGCTGAAACTCAAGCGATCCCCGAGGGGAAACGTGTGCAACGCAGGGCAGGCCACATATTCTGCACATGCTCCTGATGCGTTGCAGGCACAGAACACACGATCCCCAGGCTGAAAGGAATAATGAGTGATGAATAGATCACTTCTGATACCAGAGAATTTGTACTCATGCAAACGATTAAACACAGTAACAATTTGGAGTAAACTGTGAAATTATGCAAATACACAAATATTCCAAAATCCGAAACAATCTGAAATCCGAAACGTTGCTGGTCACAAGCACTTCGGACAAGGATTCTCCACCTAATTTGAATCTTTAAAATGGGGCATATTTCGGATGGAATAAATGCCTCAACGTGGCATTCATATGCATTTCTTAATAGATATTACATGTAAAACCTGGAGGAAGTTTTTATAAACATTTGGTAAAAATTGTTTTATACAGGTAATGATGCTAGTAATGTCACAATCGAATGGAATTTTGCATTCGTGACGTGCCATGTAAGCACTTTAAAAAAATGACAGATTTTGTAATTTTGGATAAAGGAGTCTCTACCTGTAATTAAACACCCTTCACAAGCATTTACTTAAGCAATGGCATTATAAATACCTTAAATAATTTGACATCACTCCCGACAGATTCCACAGTGCCTGCAGCATCCTTTCCTGTGATAAATGGGTAGTCTGGGATCTTGCTGTAAGCCCCCTCTCGGATGTACGTATCCACCGGATTGATTCCAGCCACATGTACCTTCATTCTGACCTGAAACGAGTGCGGTACTATAAGGCCACGTACAAAAATGCAATCATGACAGTGTGTTACATGGCTTGAATGACATTGTTAACATAGCAACCTTCCTAGTTTCCCTGTGCTTACCTCATCCTTCCCACACTCTGGCATCGGCACATTCTTCTCGACTGTGAGAACATCCGGTCCGCCTGCCTTGTAGACCCTCACGGCCCTCATCGCTCGGCCACCCAGCTCAGCCATCCTCCTTACCGACAGACCTGCAGAGGCCAAATCGGTCAGACACCAACCACCAACTAATTATAACTACTCATTACAAGTAATTAGTTGCATATATTCCCCATGCACTAGAGAGGCTGGGCACACTGCACGAGTCCAAAGTTCACAATTTTTTTGTGCCTTTACCAGACCCAAAATGCAAGTCCCTTTGGGTGCTACGTACGCTTAGACTAATTATGCCGTCGATGAAAGTCGCCAAAAATTCGCACTCCTCCTTTAAATGCAAAAACGAGTGTGGAAAATTAATTTTGCCGTATTTTTCCTGTCGCTGCCACCAATTTCCTGTCAGTGATGCCAACCGAGCCGACAACGCACTTTGACCTATTCCAATCCGTTTTCAAGAAAACCCTTTTCAGTAGCTCCAGGCCCTTTTTAATTACCGCATCGCAACCAATTACAATGTTTAAAAAAGGCGAAAATTGATTGCTGTCAAACAACGACCTGCATTAAATTAATAGAGTGGCGTGCCATCCGCCATTACGGCACACTTGCTGTCCAATAAAATAGCTCTACACACAAAAGTGGAATTGAATTAAACTGAATATAATTAATTAAAATTATTAAACCCAACGCTAGTGTCGGTTAGAAGGATTAATCATAATTTGCACCGAATATTGTCTTACGAATAGCACCATTTTAAGTCATAAAGATCGGTGGAAACTGCGACGGTGCTGCCGCCTTTCGCGTAATGCACAATGGTGAGACAAAAGAAGGCGGTTTCCCGCCGCAAAATGAGTGACAGTTGGTGATTTTTTTTCCATTTTTCTTCTTCCATACGTCTCTGTACTTTCGCAGTTTGCTCTCGGTGCAGGCCGAATTAGTGACATCTGAGGTCTAGTGAGGTTAGGCCCGTCCGAGTTGGAAGCATCAGCCGCTGGATTCACCAGGTGGGCCATTCGCATTATGTAGTGGGGTCATCATTAGTGATCAGTTGGATGTGGATTGGGTGATTAACCAGTAATTAGTGATTCACTCGAGCTAATACTCGAGTTAATACTGATGGTGTTGAATTGTGTAAGAAAGGTATGCGCCTTTTAAGGGAGATTAGTTGAATTATGGATTGAGCAAGGATTTGGCCTCATTTTTGAAGCGGCCCCGTGATCATTATGCAGTTGATCAAGGAGAAAGGCAATAATACAAATGGAAATTTCAATAGCAATAATTGCGTGACACTTGGTTCAAAAGCTTAATTATATTTTAGGCTGAACAATACTGTGAACTCAAGTGGCTAAGCTCACAGCATGTATTGTACATTTCCCTGGTGGGCAGTGAGACATGTAATACCACATGGCTGCAAATATTTATTTATTCACCTATTTTTAGGCAATTGTTTGGATGGCTTGTGGTGGAGGCGAAACAAAGAATAAGATGTAAAACAAGGTGTGGAAGGGAAAGCTTTATGTTCACACAAATGCGTCGGGGTTGGTAAACCCGGTTGTTTTGGTTTAAACCAGGTTTAATTTCAAATTTTTGGTTCTAATTAATTTAAACAGGTTGTCACTTCTTGTCATCTACATACGTATTTCCATATCTCGAATGCCCATTCTCAACTCATAGTGAGGTAAATAATAAGTTATACTTTTGATTAAGAAAATGTTTCATGCTCAAAATTATAGTTACAGTATCATGGAATGGGAATTCCCCTTTGGAAGGGAATTTCGCATGGAGTGGTTCATTAGAGTGAAGTTAGGTGGAATGGGCATAAAAACATCTTTTTTGGATTTGTTGTTCTATTTCAATTAATAGGTGGATATGAATATATCCTCATTACTTTTTTAACTTTATACAATATGCATATGGAAAGAAGAATGCAGTTTTCATATTTTATGAGAAATTAAACGTTATAACAAAAATATTGCACTCATGTGGGTAACTAATGGAATAAAATTCGCGTTTTACCCAATTTTGCTTAAAAATCTCCAGTAAGAAAATGAAAATGACAATTTCATACCTATATAATAATATCCCTTCAAGTGAAAAAATATTTATGCTAATCTAATAAATGTGCAGGGGCCCCGTGCCCCCCCCCCC
>KZ538116.1:106956-121938 GCA_000934665.2 Catajapyx aquilonaris
CTCAGGTGATTCAATTGTGGGGGTGGAAGCATTTTGCCAGATGGGCAGGGATGAGGGATCAAGGCAAGAATCTGCCATATAAAGAAACGGCATTGCACATATACATCACACTGCCCATACACACTTCCTCTCCCAAGAGAGAATTGCCAGCGGGAGGCAGGGGAATGTCAGTTCAGCAAATGGAAGGTCTTACAGTACGTAATGCAGCAGTTGGAATAGATATATTCAGG
This sequence comes from Catajapyx aquilonaris, assembly GCA_000934665.2. Classification (NCBI taxonomy): domain Eukaryota; kingdom Metazoa; phylum Arthropoda; class Diplura; order Dicellurata; family Japygidae; genus Catajapyx; species Catajapyx aquilonaris. Next base: position 107,187 of record KZ538116.1, read on the forward strand.
TCTCTGACAGATTTATTACTGAACAGTCAAAAGTATTGCAAGGAAGGTAACAGGCATGTTAAAACTATTCAGTATGATTTACTTTAAACATGACTGACGTGATCTTTTTTGTCCTCTGTGTGATTTTTGCATCTGCACAAGTTGATGTGTCTTAATCTTGGTCTTATATGTGGTCTCCTTCAACACACACAGACTGCCAGATCGTCATGCTGCTATTCAGCAGCAAATGATGATATTCATTTTTACAAAGAAATGATTGGAAACAGTTTCATGTCCTTCCTAGAAATGTAATGCTGCTACTCTTAAAAATAAATTCTAGAACATATCCCCAATGCTAATTGATATATTTATTCCAAATTGCCAACTTGTTAAGTATTACCACATATGTATGCAGGTAAATAAAGTAACCAGATTTTGCTGCTTTGTTGCAATAATTATGGTAACAATGTTGATTGTCTGGTAGTTTCATTCACCTGTTTGACTTGAAAATTTAAGCAAGATACAGTACTGTACATGTGCTTCTATTTATCCAAATTGTCATATAGAAAGCATGATATTTTTTTTTAGCTTGGCATTTCCATGCGTTTTTACTGTGAACCATTTCAGGTAGGAGAAGGTCGTGCCTTGTACAACTTGGGCAACGTCTACCATGCCAAAGGAAAGCATTTGGGTCGACTTGGTCAACAAGATCCTGGCGAATTCCCAGAGGAAGTCAAAGTGTGTCTTCTAAAGGCTGTTGAATACTATGAGTGAGTGTAAAACTCAGAAAAAATCTGCTTCGGAGTTGTTATGGCTTATGTTCTTTACTTCAGGGAAAATTTGAAAATCATGCAGGAACTAGGAGACAGAGCAGGACAGGGGAGGGCTTGTGGTAACCTTGGAAACACACACTACCTTTTGGGGAACTTCCGAGAAGCGATAAGGTATCACACAGAGGTAAGGCATAATTGAGTTTGTAATCTAAGAAAACTAATTTTGGTGCACTGCTTGCCATGAAGTTCAATATGAAATAAATTGTGGTGTACTGCTTGATTTCTTCTTACAGTAATTTTATTTCAGTTCAACTTATGAGGAACAAATTGTAATTAGTTAATAACATTTGCATCACATTTATTGCAGAGGCTGAAAATAGCTAGAGAGTTTGGTGACAAGGCCGCAGAACGAAGAGCACACACAAATCTGGGCAACTCTCATATATTTTCAGGGGAATTTGAAGTTGCCGCTGAACACTACAAGTAAGTGCCAGATAACCTTGGATGCTTTGCCAGCCTTTTATGCTTATCATACTAATTTCACAAAAATTTACTTGGCAGAAAGACCCTGGGTTTGGCCCAAGAACTAGGTGACAGGGTTGTGGAGGCCCAGGCATGCTACAGCCTAGGAAACACCTACACTCTTTTGCGTGATTACCCAACTGCAATCGAGTACCATATGCGTCATCTGCATATTGCCCAGGAGTTGTCAGACCGAGTTGGAGAAGGAAGGGGGTGTTGGAGCCTAGGGAATGCGCATGCTGCCATGGGAGACAATGAGAGAGCCCTCCACTTTGCCACAAAGCATTTGGACATTTCAAAAGAGGTTAGTCTTCAAACTCTCTTTTGGTGATATTTTAACCTTGAGTTGCATAGTGTCTGTTGGACCAATAGCTGACATTTTTGTGGGTGCATAGAGGAAGTTGCATAACATGTCACATGAAAGAGTTACAACCATGAATTTGGGAACAAAATTGGATCTGCATGAGGGAAATTCTTTCCTTTAATATTTCTCTTCTTTGCCCTGTAGCTGGGAGACCAGGTAGGTCAGGCAACAGCTCAGATGAACGTGTCCAATCTTCAGAAGCTCCTAGGGGTCGAAGATTCCGGCAGCATAAGGAGACATAGTGACACCTGTGTTGAAGGTTCCTCCCAGCAAGAAAAGAAGACTGCTGCTGGCAGAAGGAAGAGCATGGAGATGATGGATCTGCTTAAGGTTGGAGTTTATATATCGTATGATAAAATGTATCACTGTATGGTTTTAGAAATGTTAACCTTCAAAACTCGTAGCTCGTAGGATACATTTTTTTCACTCAAATAATTCACTTTTGCTCATTTTCATGCCGTTATTGTTGTTGTTAACCTTGGGTTGAGATTAGGTATTGGCCTTTGAAAACCACTTATTCATTTGAATTCTTGCATTTGTCTTGCAGCTGACTCCAGATGCCAAATCAATGGGCCATCGCAAAGGAGGTGTGGCATTGACAGTGAAGAATCCACACAATGTACTGAACAAGCCTGGAATGAATGGAGATCTGAAGCTCAGCAAAGTTAGTAAAGATACTGTAATTATCATTTTTACTTCTTGACAGTCTTTGTGAAATTATGACCAAGCAGCTCAATTGATTGATTGGGTTTTTCTTCATAAGATAGTGTAGTATTCACTATTCTGCACTAGAACAGAGGTTAAAAAGCTAACATTTTGCAGCTCAAATTATTGGTTATTTCTTTATAGAGGGACTCGGAAGATGTGTTGGATGATGACGACTTCTTTGAACAACTTTCACGTGTACAATCTAAGCGTATGGATGACCAACGTTGCTCCTTATCTGCAGTTCCTGATAACAAGGAGAACAGTCAGCCTGTCGGCAACAATAATGGCAGTGAAAATAACAATGGAACAGGCGATAGCAGTCAGAGAAAGGGATCTGTTAGCTCAGCAAGTGCAGTTTCTGAAAAGTGTAAGCTTGTTTTCTTGAACAGCTTATGTTATCGTCTATTGAGAGTTTAATTCCAGAATGATAAGAGTTCAATTGCAGTTGTAAGTGGTAGTTTTAAATTGTCTGCATCTGTTGTGTAGCATCAGGAGATCAACCCCAGGATGACCTTCTGGATATGATAGCAGGGATGCAAAGCAAGAGAATGGATGAGCAAAGAGCAGAGCTGCCGCAATTACCTGGACTCAAGAAAGCCAATTTTGAGATAAGGCAAAGGCTGTCAGTGGCTGCAGCGGGTGATGCAAACACATTGCCAGACGACAATTTCTTTGAGATGCTCATGAGGTGTCAGGTAAATATTATGGCTGTACAATTCACAGTGCAATTTTTACATGAATCTTCTATGTTGCATACTTTCTGCCTCCAAGAAAGCTTCAAGCCATTGGATGCATGCCATCTGGAAAATTTCTGTCAGCTTTTAAATTGTAAATGTGTCCGATGTCCTATTTCATATGTGCCAATAAATACTTACATAGAGCATGCATCCAAAGTTATGGTTCAACCACTTACGCCTGGTTCTGTGATTGATTTAATCTGAATAAAGTAGTTAATCCTTATTATTCACTGTTGCTAATAATATTGTGGGAAACAAGATGGATCAACCACTTGTTCTCCATTAACAACCAGTCATGAAAGCCAGCCGTAGTTTGCCATTTGGTGTTATCTGTTGCACATTAGTTCACATATGTTGCAGGGCACCCGAATAGAGGACCAGCGCAGTTCCCTCCCTGCAGAGAAGGAGCAAGCTACTGCTGGAGCAACGTCAGTGAGTGCCCCGACTGTGCCGGATGAGGACTTTTTCTCACTCATTATGCGACTGCAGTCTGGTCGCTTGGAAGATCAGCGTGCACCAGTCCCATTTTCCAGGGTTGGGAATTCCACATCTGCACCACTGTCAGAAGGTGGTGACGATCACGGAGATGACAAATCAGGGAAAGGGAAGTTAGGGAAGGGAGCCATTCGAAAAGACAAGAATAGGAAGTAGAATGAGAAAAAGGGAGGTAAGAGCTTCCAAGTGTCGTTTTTTTTCCGCAGGGGGAAGGGGGGGTTGAGGAGCAGCTGGGAATGTGTTTTTATTGCTTCTATTTTTTATATGCATTTTTTGGATGAAGGAGAGGTGCAGTAGTGTTTTTTTTATATTATTTTTAAATTGCAGTTAGGATGTGCAAGTGTCTCCTGTCCACTGCCAGTCAGCCATGATGACATTTTAAAACAATCAAATGAGCTGTAAGTTGAAGTGTTCTGCAGAAGAGATGCAGAGCACTCGGTTTTTTAAAGTTGACCTGTGCTTTCTTATGTCCACATGTGAATGCCCACAAAACAATTTGTTCAAAGAGTGCATGTTATGAAGGTGTTATGACAACAGTGATAAACCACATTGAGGGGATGCTGCAAAGTAGATGAGCAATCAGCACAATATTATCATAAACACTCTCACTTACATTTCTTATGAGCAAGTGTCCATGATGATATTGTGCCAATAGAACGTTATTTTGTAAGTATAAACGATATCATGCAACTTTGGATGTGAGCAATGGAAAAATGGTTACAGAACCTGCATCACTGGATTATCAGGATGCAAAATGACTCATACCTGTCATTCCTTGAGACTATCAGTTAATTGCAAAGGAACAGGATTGATTCCATTTAATAAATGCTTGTCAGCCATTGGTATGATGGGTGTAGAGTGTAGGTACATCTTTGTAAAATATATCTCTTTGCAATGATTTTAAAGTGGATTATTACAGTTGCTGCCACGTAGAACAGCCATTCAGAGCTCACCATGAGGTACCAATAAGTTATACAGTGCACCTTTACTTCAACAGGCCTTGCCTAGATCATGAATTAAGTGTTTCGTTGGTCCCAGCAGAGGATATTCATTGCATTTCATTCCTGTACAGGGTGAGTCAGAAATCCAGGTTGACTGATTGAGAAGAAGCCAAAGTAACAAAGCAAAAGATAGGAGATATATGGAGAAAAAGAAGAATATAGGATTGTGTTTCATAGGCTGTCCCATATCCCACAAAGGCCTCACTTGGGAGATTGATTGATTGATTGATTGATTAGGAAGGAACCAAAGCAACAATATGGCTCTCTGGCTATTAGAAGATACAAAGATGGGACAGATGGGAGACAGAAACGAAGAGAAACAGGAGAGAGGAAAGGCTGGTATCCCTCTTTGGCTGGGTTGCACCGGCTCCTGGAAAATTCGTCTGGCTGACAAAGAGCTGGGTTACTCAGTTATTAATTGTTGACAGCATGGTTGACAACAATGAATAACAAAGTAACCCGACCCTTTGTTGGCCAGACAAATTTTCCAGGAGCCGGCGCAACCGGGCCTTAGTCTGTCTCCTGTCCCAAAGATCTGTCCTGCTAAGGAGACCCTGCTAGTAAACGAAGCATGTACTGAACCAGGGTGGTGTCTGGATGACCTGGACTGACTCAACTTGTGCAACACACACCTGTTCAGGAATGAAAATTTTGTGCAAAACAAAACAGTTCCACTGTAGACAGGTTTCACTGCAGACAGGTTTCACTGCAATCATTTGAAATTCTTTGCCTTCAGTACTGGAAATTATTTATACCATGTAATTTGTTGAATCAAAGGCAATGTGTAACTTATGGTAGCAACAGCATAACTTTCAAGTAGCAAAATTGCAGAAACAAATTTCCACTGGCCGCGCCATGCTAATAACCTAACAGCAGAATGCACAAGAGAACAGCAATTGTTTTGTGTGCGTTTACCTTTTCCCTTGATACTGCTGCGTTTTAGGTGCTACATAGGGAAATGTTGGCCAAAGATGTATGTTCCTAACTCAAAATTCCCCCTTTTTCATGTGTCTGCTTCCTATTAGCTCTCCGTAGCATAATTACAGGTTTAAGAAAGTAAGGACAAGTGTGTGGAAGCAGGAATTTAATTAGAGGGAGCGATGGATCTAATGACGACAGTGATGCAAGAAAGAAATGCCCAGAACATTCATATCTTTACATGGTGCTCAAGTATGTGGAACAAATTTTTTGCGATGCCAAACAATGTCAAATGTGCCAACTTGTCCTCCCAGGTTTTTTTTTGTCTGCGAGAGGAAAGTTGTTCTCACAGGTTTCCCCCTCCCCCCCCCCTCCCCAACACCAGTTAATTCTGCAGCACCAGTTTGTGACATGCATTAGGTACCAAACATTGATTCATCTGATGAGTGGAGAGTTCCATCAACAAGTGCATGGTGATTTTAAAGTCAGAGTCCACTAACTTTAGAAACACCATGCATACAATATGTGAAAAAAAGAATGTTTTAAATAAGTGCTAAAATATGGCACAAGTCCTAGTAAGCTGTGACTGCATTTATTAGTGTATAGAATGTTTGCCATCCATGTGTGGATAGGATGTAAATTGATTATGACCTCTATTTTGTTCTTCCTCGACTAGTTTCTTCCAACAACTATGTAGTGAGAATCCTGTTGAAGAGTGTTTCGCTTATCCCTGACAACCGATCCTCCATTTGAAATTGTTCGTGTTTCTCCCATTCCTGTAGTATCCTAACCCACAAGACGCACTTTTAATTCTGCCAACATGCAGCTTGTGCAACCTGGCGTATTACCTCGTTGCATGAGTACCTTCTGACAACGTGTAGGATGTCAATAAGTAGTCAGTTGGGGAACTGCCAGCAAACATTCTGCACACCTAAGCCCCCAGAGGGCTGCTACTCCTTCAGCAACTCGGTCTCCATATCCATGGCAAGGTCCTCAGACTCCTTTTTGCGCAGACGGGAAGGCCATCTCCTCCCTCATCACAGCAAGTTAGCACTCCAAGGCTGCCAGTTTTGCTTGGACTACTAGTTTTGGCGCTGAACTCCCTGTCGTGCTTCTCCAGCACCTGCAGGTGCTCCAACATCATGGCCCAATAAGCTTTCCTGGCCTCTCCCCTCTGACGACCCTCCAGCTTGAATGGTGCAGGCTGGGTCACCGGTGCGGCCTCCACTTTTGACAGCAGGACCTGATTGAAGTTTGGAGGCAGCTGGGCCTTGAACTCACTGGCCCTGTGCTCCTCCTGTTCTCTCAGTCTTTTCACGTTCCTCCTTGCGCAGCTTCACATCCTTATCACATGCTTTGAAACTGAATGGCTCAGGGCAGGTCACAGTCTTGCGTGGCAGGGTCAACTGCAATCCCTTAACTGTGACGGACCCCTTGGGCACAGGAAGCTTCGCCTCCACCGATTCTGTCTCCAGCTCCCTCTGCAGCCCTTTTCAGCTGCCTGGCACAGTGTCTTTCATCAATGCGGAAGTTCGGGGGTTTCGATACAGTCACTGGTGTAGCTTCTCGCCACTTGATTCCAGTCTGGCTTTTCAGGATGGCCTGCGGAACTGGGCATGCATGGAACACGTATAGCTCGGGATCGTCCGACTTGGCTGCCTGCTTCGGAACAGTCAGCTGAAATGGTTGGGTAGCAGTAACCCGACGTCGCTCACTTTTTGGAAGCTTCGACTTGGAAGCAAGGATCTTGTAGTTGACCGGATGCGCCTTAAAATTACACATTTTTTTCATTTCACCATGAATGAAACTGATGTGTAACTTTAAGGCCAGTTGGTCCCTGGACAATGCAGTGACCGGTCTGGTCCTGCGTTTGGTCACCAGGTTCTGAGTGTGCAGAACAGGTGAGGGGACCATTTATGCAGCCACTGCCCTCCGACAGGTTCGACTCTGATCATCAGCTCTTGAATCTCTTTGGTGTTGCGACCTGGAACTTCCTCACAGCCTTGGCCATAAGACACGAACGGTGCACACATAGGCCTGTTGGTGCTGGAACCACGGCTGGACTTTGGCTGAAGGGATGGGCTGTGTACAAACCAGAACGCACCCATCCCTCTTCTTTTCATCTGACTGACTGTGGCACATTCTCACAATGTGTTCTCAATCGATGAGAATGTGCCCCATCGTCGTCCCCCTTTGGTGAACGAGGCGAAGTTCAAGAACTGTGGTCCAGCCATCTCCTCGTAGTCCATCGAAGGCGAGAGATGGAAGGGGATATGCACACTCAATTCGGAACACTTCCCGCCTAGAGAGAGTAGAGCATGTTCTTAGAAGAGTACCGTAAGGTCTGGTCTCTCCCCTCTTATCGCCTTAGGGCAGTGGTTCCCAACCTTTTTCGGGTCGCGACCCCCTTTTATGATAGTCAAGTAGTAACCTGCGACCCCCACCCACCGAGTGTTAGTAGGTGTTGAAAAAAACCTTCGCGATGAAATTTCATATTAATTTTTTTTTTTTTATTGTAGTAATTTTTTAATTTATACGAATTACTGCTGCCACGCGCGATCCCCAGGTTGGTAACCAGCCTTAGGGGGCTTGATGGGGTGTTTTGCGGCAGGTGGCCACGTGATAGCACTTTTCAGTGCTTCCCAGACATGTAGCGACCCTACAGGACTGCTCTGAACTTAGGTAGAAGAGGAGGCGCTCTCTTCCGAGCAGTCGCCACATGTCAGTTCGTGCCTGAAAAAGCGCTATCACGTGGCCACCTGCCGCAAACCACCCCATCAGGCCCCTAAGGCGATAAGAGGGGGAGTGTCCAGACCTTACTATTCTAATGCCTGGTTGCACCAACAAAATTACCGGTCCGATAGCTCCTAATGGACAGATAGGTAGACCTTTTAACATGTGCTATCGGTCCGTTAGGAGCTATCGGACCGGTAATTTTGTTGGTGCAACCAGGCATCAGACCATGGAGTAGAGTTTGACACCCTGAAATGTTAGATCAATGAGATGAAAAAATTCATGTGGCAGATTTAAAAGCAGCTGAGCTTGTGGGGCGAACTTGCTTCTTTTCCCTAAGTGTACTGTCCTAGTGTTGTTTGCTGCAGTCCAGTGAACTCAATGCAGTATTTCTATTGTCAACAATCACATGAAATGCAGGAAAAAAAGTTTTTCAAATAATTTATGAGGGCCAATTGCACCACAGTTGGTAAATTGGTTTGTCCTGGATTTTGCGTCGTTCAGCTAAATTTAACTGAGCGATTACTGTTGGAAAACCCGAGGTGTGTCACATGACCAGCAGTCGTACATTTGGTCCTGATAAGGAGTAAGGGTACTACAAATGGATAAAAGTTGTCAAGATCTTGTTAATGTTAGTCATTTAAACAAAAATAATAATAATAATTGATGTGAGCATTTCTATAATGTTAAGCAACTGGACATCACACAGTACAGGAAATGTGCATGGGTCTCAAAGTGTGTAAAGAAGGTCAGCAAATGGAATGTGCATTTCCTTAATCAAGCTTTCGATATTATGATGGTGGGATGAAGTTTATATTATTTATTTTGATGACGGGTGGGGAGAGGGCGGGGGGGTGAAGGGGAAATTCTCTGGGTCTTTCTGGAATTTTTGGCTGGAGAAAGGGGCGAAAAAAAGAGAAGAAAGTGATGCAAATTGTTTTAAAGTGGATGCAGTTTTAAGGATATGAAGCACATGTTCATCACGTGTATATAGCACATAATTTTACGGGTGAAGTGATATCTTTCCTTGAAGTAGGTAAGACTTTTAAAAGTCACCAAAGCACAAAGAATTTTACGAGAATTTTGAAAAAGCCCGATAAACTGTGTCCCACATACTTCCCATTTCTGTAAGTTACGTTTTTCTCCGTTGTTATTGAAATTTTAATACTTACAACCTACTTGTACTCATGGAGATAAAAGGATTGTGCCAAGGTCTGAAAGTTCTTCCGAGAGTTGGGAGAATGTAATTTCAGAGGAGATGGAAGCTTATAATATTTAAGACAAAAAGCGAGTTCTTCATTCATTTCATCATTTCGCCCATTTCTGCATAACAAATTACTCATTATTGTACCTTCTTCCAGTGCTGTATACTTCCAATGTTTAAGTTTTAGTAACCTAATTTTGCATTTAAATGCTGCATTTCTATTAATGTGCCCAGCAACGTAACGCTGGCTATTATAATTTTCAGGAGTGAGAGGAAAAAAGCGCCGAGTATAATGATAGTTTGTATATTTTATTAGTCCATTTTGATTTTATACTACAATCTGCATTAGTACTGGTGATACCCACTGTATATTTTTGTCAGGAAAAGTATGCTGTACCACAAAGTCTCTTGTTTTTTCACAAAAATAAAAATTGGAAGCGTTGAAAACAGTGACCAGAGTGTACATGATAGAAATTTTTGTGCCTGTATATTATATTCCTGATCATTTATTCAAGCAGATGGTCTTGACGAGTGCCTCGGTGACGCAGTACGGGTCGCAATTGGCTGCTGGGCGCCGATCTTCAAAGTACCCAAAGCCGCTGTCTGCCACAAGTCTTGGAATTCGAATGCCAGTGGTGCGGTTTGCAACACCTTTGAGGTGGAAAAATTCATGTCACTTTGCGCCCTTTCTTTCTTCGTTAGAGAAGATGCAAACCAATTGAACGGAAATACCTGCAGAGAATTTTTCTTGTGGCTTCTCATCACACCAGTACTTGGTGATCGAGTCGTATGATAACAGGTGGTCTGCGTGCCTGTTGGACAGCTTGTCTATTCCTTTCTCAATTTCGCTGAAATGACGAAGATGTCGTTACTAAGGCGAGAAGTTTATAGCAGTAAGTGAACTCACATGAGTCCGCCTTCCTCTCTCATAGGTTGAGTGGAAAAGGTGACGTAGCAGGAGTTGGCTTTCCAGTCTCCAGAGAATGGTTTGGGATCAAAGCTGACGCTGAGGCCAAAGTCTTCCGCCACTCTCTGGAGAATGTACCGAGCCATCCAGTGGTCATCACCCATCTGGATACCTACGCACGGGCCAAGCTGGAACTCCCACTGCGTAATGTATTGAGAGAAATGTTTGAGACAGATCCTTGCGTACTGGTTATTGATAAAAGTAATGCCAATTTACTGACCTGTGCCGGTGTACTCTGCCCTCCTGCCCCAGAGATCTTGACGCCTGCGTGGATGCAGGCCTTAATGTGGGCAAGGGATACCTCTCTCCCCATGGCTTGGTTAGGCCCTATGGCCCCATAGTAGGAGTAGGTTGGATCTGGGCCTCCCATGGGTCCAGACTTGGGCCAGCCGTACGGACGGGTGTCCAGGTCCAGCAGGATGTACTTCTGCGTCATCCCAAACCAAGGCACTGAATCAGCTGCCTTTTCCATGACCTCCAAGCAGGAATGGCGCTTGTTGCTGTCCACAGGCTTTCTGGTGTACTTAAATGACTCGCAGAGAACCAACTTGTAATGGAACCATGTAACATCACATCAGAAAACTTGCATCGTATGCACTCAAAATATCGGCATGAGCAAAGTACCTTGTGATGCCCTCCGAAAAAGGGGTCATCATAGATGGTGGCTGGGTAGAGGTACAGGTCTGCGTTGGTAGCTTCTGCCTGATCAGTGCAGCTCCCATCATACGACCAGAGAGGGACGTCTGATACGGTTTCAGGGGTAAAGGGAATACTTCGCAGCTTGGAGCGCAGCTCGTGAATATGGTCCAGGTAGACGTAGGTGACCAGGCACGTGTCTTGAGGCTGGCTTATTGTGAGGTAGCGGGACAGCACCGTGTTACATGTGTTACTGGGCTTCACTCCCTGGGTATGAATAATGTAGGAGTCTTTCTTGTCGCACTGGTGGAACAAGAGGGATGGTGTCGCAATTACAGCATACTATTCGCATTGGAGCAACATGACCAATTTCCAGTGAACTCACTGGAGACTTGCGACAATATTCGGCCCCAATGGGCATCGTCAGGGATTGAAACAAAATTAATCATTCTGAAATATCATGATGTCACTTTAAAGGGCATACCCCGCATTCCTGTGGTCTGTGCGCCATCGTGGTGAACGTGCCTGGAGAGCTCTTGATGAAATTGTCACCGTCACTCAGAATTTCTCCTTTGGTGGTAATTAGGAGGAGGTACTTCTTCCAGTTTTTTGACCCCCTCCTTGCCATCTGTTGTTGATCTTATTACAACCATGACAACACCACTTCAAAGCACAACGGTCAAGCTTACTATGGTTACATGGTAGGCCTACACAAAGTCCGTGTACTACAGTACGGGTTGTCCTGTACTGTATAGTACAGTACCACTTGTATTGTCAGCTGCCAATTTACTCTTGTTATTCACAGCCTGCAACAATGTTCACTTTGTGTGGAACGGGTGACCATCAACAATCTACATGAGTCATACTTGCATCCGGAAACCAAAACAACAGTGAACTAACTTAATACTACAGTGACATTCTGTGCTGGACATTTTTAAACTTCTTTATTGGCTTACAAACTAAAATACAGAGCAATTCAAATTATAGTGAATCCACGAATGTACCTCCTGTACCACATAAATGACGTTGCACCGCACAAGGCATACCTGTGCGAGAGAATACGATCAATTAATGCATGGAAAATGGAAGCGCAGGATGAGGCTTTACCATGTGAAGATGTATGAGAGATGCTCGTTGCGTAAGGACACTCTGGTCTGTCCTCCAATGGGTCCTCCTGGAACGGTGGATGTGTATGCCGCGTCCAGGAAAACAGGAGCTGCATCCACTACTTGTGCCATGGCGTTTATATCCCTGAAAATACAGTTGGCATCTCGCGCTTACTCTTCTCAGAAGAAATGAACCTGTGGGTTTGAATGCTCCAACGTTAAACCACAGTTTGAGCTAGTGAGATAAACTGCACCTGTGGAACCAAGTGTTCTGCAGTGGGTCGTTCTTAGGGGTAAACTGCGGCCTCTTTTCAGTCACTCTGACCACTCCAACAATCTCCACCTCTTCGCTAACTTGACCTTCAGGACGTGCTGCAGGGTTCTTGTTTTTCCGGGATACCCAGCCACGGTTTACCAAGATTGTTGCACTGAAAGGTGGTCGCATAGAACCATAGTTCATAATATTGAGTCTGTAATATTCACTCACTTTCTGTCGGACAGTTTGAAGGGAGTGACCACAAGAGTACCCGACTGCCCCGCATTGTTGAGATTGATAATGGCACCCCCCGGGTTAGGTTTGGCCTCGGCTGAACTCAGCAGGGAGCGAGGACCAAGGTACAGCTCCTGAGAGTGGTCGAATTTGCCCCGAACGATCACCTTCCGATACTCAAGGTCCTGCAACTCGCTCAAACTGAAAAGAGATGGCCAATAAGATCCCAGCCAAAGACGGCGATAATTTGAACCCACTCTTGAGGCAGCTCAATAGGATCAGCGTGTATTCTCTCCTCCAGCGAAGCAATGAGGTTGAGCTTCCAGGCACGCCGCTTAACCTGCCATGTTCCAAGGCCAAAAGCGGCAACTGGGATTACCTGCCCAAATTAAGTACGATTAGAGAAACCATCAGGTGTGACGACATTCACTGTGTCCATACCAGCAGAAGGTACCCACTTGGTCCGATGCCAAACAGCTTCTTTTGAACGGCCTTGAAGGACGTGCTTGTGACTTGCTGCGACTGTTTGGGTGACGTGCTGAAGAGCAGGGGTTGCTGAGGGGGCCGCTCTGAGAGGAGAATCTGCACAAGAATCATGTCAATCATGAGCTGGAGTGGCGGACACTTATTTTCCTTGTCAATTACATACACGTGAACATTTAAGCACTGGGTATACACATGTGGACTTTTACGAACACTATTGTGGGCACGTATTGTGTAAGTAGTATAGTGCTGCAAAGTCATTCCCTTACAGTGCATTGAGGTTGATGGGAATTTTTCTTGTCTGTCCTTTACCGCGAATGTCATAAGGCGATTCAGCCAGACAGTACGTACCTTGAGGCAGCTCGTGCCCCTTAAACCGGGCCATACCGCTCGGTGCATTGTCTCTTCTGTCGCTAAATAAATCTGCGAAACTTTCACTCTCAAAATCTCAAGCGCTTCTCAAATGGCGGCATGCTGCCTTCAGCTGTTCTTGGATTGGCACTCCTGCAGCTCTACGACCGTCAATTTTCAACCTGAAACATCGCTTTGAATCTACTTAAAACATGCGTTTCGGATAACTTAATAACGTTTCATTATATTAATTTTTTCGGTGCGTTTGAAGCGGGTGAAACTTAACAAGTGAATGAAGTGTTGGCACCACTGACTGAGCAGCATTGGGGGAAAGATGGCGGACGAGATTCAGAAGCAACTGCAGTCGGACCTGGACAAATTCAAGCAGCTGCAGAAGGGTGAGCGGGTCTGGGGATTGAAGGGTTGGGTCCGAGGGGGCGTCAAGGGCCTGGGCACTCACTCGGGGGATGTCGGTACGGGAGACGGGGTCTTGGAAGAGGGACCTGGCGTGGCACCGGCGCGTGGGCGACAGGGCGTGACATGTGGTCGACAAATAATGAACAACGTCTAGTTATAATAATGAGGATTATTTTGTTGCAATTTAAATTTGACAGTAGTTGGCTCCATACTTTCATCAGGATGAGCATCCTTATTGCCATGCGGACACCTGCCTTCATACGTGCCATTTTCTTGCCTTTCAGATTTCCAGAAAGCGTCGTCTCAGCGGAACCAGCTGGATGGGCAGCTCAGTGAAAACAACGTGGTCAAGGAGGTGTGTGCGAAAGAAGGGCTCGTTCTACGTTTGGTTTTGCTATTCTCATGTTTCCGGGAGGTTGCCACAATGTTGGAAATTTGTTGGAAATGTGAATTGCCTTTTAAAAAATATCTCCTCTGGTTTGAGAAAGTGCTACATTTAGAGTCACAAATTAGCTACTGTGTCATTTGAAGTGGCACATGACATATATTATAGGCACTAGGGACCTTCAGTAATATTGTTATTTTAATAATCACTAGAAAAACCCTTGATTCGCTGGCATTTTAAAGGGCTCTGACCTAGAAAACCACTTGTGGCAATTTGAGATTGTGCCCAATTTTTTAAGTTGGCATTTTACACTTAAGTTCAATGGATTTGATTTCATTTTACTGGTTAGGGGTATCACATGGTGTAACTATTAGGGCAGTCCTCAGTTCAATCTAATACATATTTCCAGACCTATATCTGTCTGTCTGTCTCTCTGTCTGTCACCTAAACAGATCGATACGGAGGCCTCCACATATGCCCCAT